>NCQV01116267.1:4509-14786 GCA_002740545.1 Lophocereus schottii
TTTGGTTTCACGGGTTTTGGATCAACTCAACGGGTTTAGAATATCTTTTCTATAAGTTTTTTTTTCTTTTTTCAAAATCAAAAATTCTGCATGTTTGTTACTCAAAATTGTCAGTATTTAATGAAAAGGCATGATAATTGTAATTTCTCAAAAGAATATTAAAAATATTTAAACTTTTATTATAATATATGAACATATTATATGGGTACGCAAAGAATCAAGTCGCACTTGATTTTGGTAGGTCAACCAGTACATTGAAAGACGATCAATAGCGGGTATGGGGTGGCCCGTCTAGAGCATTTTAATGGGTTGTAGAAATTTGACCGCTAATTACCTATTTAATATTTTAATATTTTAATTAAGTAACCTACTAATGTTCAATTAGGTAAAACTTTATTAATGGGCTGATCCCAATATGAATGGCTAGCCGTCTTCCTACTATTGGTATCATAGTTCAAGACTAGTTAGAATAAAAACCAAATAAAATTGAATAAAAGAGGCACAAGATATTATCTTGTAGTTATAACATCAAAAATATAAATTATTACAAATTAATTAATTTAAAAATAATTAGACATATTTGTTTAACTAAGTACATAATGGTAAGACTTGCACATCTTTAATACTTGTCCTCTTTTAAATTAACTTTTTTAAAAGATTGGATAGTTATTCCATGCAATTTTATACCTGTTTTTAACATTTTTTATTTAAAAGTTATGTACGATATTATTTTTAGAGAATGGAGAAGAAAAAATTAGGTTATTGTTGCTTATTTGTAAATAGATGCAATAGTTATAAAATATCTTTTTAAACTATTCGATAATAATGACTAATCATTATTATTAAGAGGGATAAAATAGAGAAAAATCAAAAACTAAGGATATAATGTTCAGGTCGAGTGGGGGGTTTAGGTCGGGTTTGACGCGTTAATTTGCATGTTTTTCGAGTTTGATTGATTTCAGATTCGGGTCGAGAAAATCGTGTTCAAAACCCAAAATTTTCGGGCTAGTTCGGGTCGGGTTTATAGGTCGGGTCAATTTTTACCAGGTCTCTAGGATAGATCAAGACATCCTCTACCTGTGACAACAATCTTCTGTCAAATGCAACTGATTCATAAAACTCCCTATCCCTTTCTCCAGGCACTAGTGGAACAGGTAAGATTCTTTTCCAGTTATGTGCACTAACCCTGCACTTATTTTAGTTCTTGCTTTGTCTTTAACTTCATGAATGTCCTTCATAGTTACTTAAGACAAAGTGATTTGTTGTATTTCCCTTCCTTTCAATGTAAAATGTGCATTGTTTGAAGGTTGGCTTGCTTGATGAGGAAAAAATCCTTGCACTTGGGAGAGAATGCCACTGCAGACAACATTTGCTCTTCAAAAGCTGGGATCCCCAAAAGCAAATTTTGCAGATATTTTCCGTACTGTCTGTAAGTCTAGTAGTCCCACTGTTGCAAACAGTTTTTATATTTGCGAGCTTTGCATGCTTAGGACCAGTAATTTAAAGTGGGCTCTCATGTTCTTTACCTCCGTTGGGCAATCCAACTTTTGATGGCAATTAAGATGAATTACAGTCAGCCATTCTGTTGGGTTGTATTGAAGAGGTTATCTGCGAATGGCAAGTGTTGGGGTTTTTTTTTTCCTCTTTAACATCTACCCGGAAGAGCTTGTGTTGAAATGCTTCTTTCCACTTATGTTTAATGAAATGACTTTGTTATTGAAGTTGTTCTTTTTTCCCTTGATTTATTGCAGAAATCATTCTGTCTTTTGAGCCATGTTTTCTGCATTTTGAATGTTGTTATTTATTTGCTGCATCATTTTGTGGGTCTAAGATGACGAAGGATCATATGGTGCTTTAGCTCTCTTCAAGGCAAAGATCTTGCTATGGGGTGGTATTGTTGTTGTAAATTGGAATCCTTGGCTATGTAATTTTGAGGTATTTTTCTACTTTTACTATCATCTAGTGTCTTGCCTATTCTTTTTCATATATTATGTTTGGATCGCCCAAATTGCCTAAATTGAAGGTGCGTGCCAGTGGGTTGGAATTTGATTTTCTTTTGCGTTCACTAGTGTTGCAATGTTTGAATTCTGCTCGTATGTCAAGCCTTTTTTTATTTGTTTGGTCTTCAATAACATGTGAAAGTTGATTCAATCTTTCCTTCTTTCACCTTCCACTTTAACATAATCTTAGTTATGAGTTCTGCCATTGATTGCAAAACCAAGAATACTTTTATTGCAGAACCGAGATCTAATGCTAAATTTGACAACGACTTGTAACTTGATAATTCCAATTAAAAGCAGATCTTCAGGCGCTTATAAGATTAGAATCATGCTAGATGTGCTCAGTTCTTAAATAGGAAATGGCATCATGACTCAGGATTCACAATTGCCGACAGTGTTCCCTAGAATTTATTATATTAGATGTAATCAATCACATATTAGTAATCATGTTTTCGTTGCCATGTATGATTGTATGAGAGCATTCTTGTTACAAAAATTACCTTATAATCATAAATTCATAATTACAACAAATCGTATCAGTTGTAATTATAATTGTATTACCAGATGGATTGTGTGACGTCAACATGATATTACATCCAGCCAAATGCCATGTTTGTAAGTGAGAGTGAGTTGTTATGGGATCCTTCTTTTCATTGTTGTATATAATTTATTGGTCGTATTGCGATCTGTAGTGTTTTGAGTGTGGGGAGCTTGAAAGTAACATATTTTCAGATGGCCTAATTTTAGCGAATTTCTTTTGACTTATTAGGAACTAGAATACATGTGGACAGAGCTAAGGAGGGCTAAGCAGGAAATCCATGACGTTGGTGCTAATGACAATGCGTAGTCAAGAGTTATAGAATATGAAGAGGTGGGCGGGGGGGTGCTCCTGATGGACAACTCTATATAATTTGCCAAATGAAAATATGGCAATTTACGTTTGTATTGTGTGACCATCTGGTCTGCTGTCAATGTTATGCCCTATTCATCAAGAAAATGCCCGATTTGATATATGGTTCTTGACTTGAAATGTATTGTATGGTTTTCAGTATGTAGCCCTCCACATGTAACGTGGCAGGAGGAAGCCATTGCAAATACATCTTGTTAGCAGATTTCGCGTTGCAAGGTGGGAACATGTTACAAAGGTCGGAGAACTTTGGGAACACTGAACCCTTCCTTTCTTGGGGTTTTTGATGGGTCGCTCAGCATGCTTATAACTGGTGAAAATTTTTCCCTCCTATTTCTTTGTGTTTTCTTAAGGTTATGCTAGCTATTTGTTAAGAAAGAAAATAATTTGCTTCCAGCAATGCAAGATACAATATTTGGAGACCAAGATTTGAGCCACTAAAGCTAACAAATACAATGGAGGGATTTCCCTTTACATTCATCTGGAAATGTTAGAGTCTAACGATAATGTCACACTTTCTTAAGATTGCCATGTAGATGTCGTTGGATAAACTACCACAAGGACCTTAGATGCCCCCACGTGGAACCCATTGGGGCCAGGTAGAGCTGAGCGCATCGAGATCCCGAGCCCATTCACACCCAGGAATTGGGAATGAAAGGTTGGGATCACCATTGCATAAAAGATATTAGCGGTGGTCGTGTTCCAACTTTCCTAATGCCTGAGAAAACAAAGTCGTCCCTAGTCACATTAGCAAGGCTCTTGCACTTGGGTCCGATTGGCCTATTAGGTCTATCATGCAAAAATCGAGGGCGGCTATTTTAGCGGTCGCAAAAGCGAGGAGCAAAGAATAGAGAAAACAGGTAGGAAATATTATTGTATGTTACTCTCTTTGGGTTTATGGGCCTTTTGTGGGGTGAATTGTACAGGAGAGAGCTACGAATTCAAGTGTCATTTGGGGTATGTAAATTAGCATAAGACGCCGAAGATGCAATTTAAATAATGACTGACAAACAATGACGAAGATATTATTCTTTAGCTTGAAAAGAATGAGAGAACCACACTCGGGATAGTGATATTGAGATTGTTTCCTTCACTATCCCTTGCTACGGATAATGTATGGAATCCTAAGTACATGCGGAAATCAGACACCTCGCAAAATAAGGACAACGTACAGCTCAGGATTGCATTAATGATTGATCTTGGATCCATCTGGAAGTTCAAAGGGTAAAACTAAAATGATGCGCATAAGATGCCTCCCAATTTGGGTTTTTTTTTTCCCCAATTTTTGCTCAATGGTGATTTGCTAAATAGCACACTATAGTTGTTGGGCCATTCCCAATTTATAATGGTTAAGAGAGCAAAGAGGTAACCTAATGGAGAATAAACATGTCAATGCATAATTTATTTAGGCATCCATTTATTTCTATGCTCAGATTCTTAAGTTATAAAATCATTAAATTGTGCAGTGATAAAGGATGAAGAAATTTTTTCTTCAATATATATATATGCAATTCTAAATACCGTTCTCTTCATAAAAGAGGGTAGACTTTTTTGACAATAGGGTATTATGTTGTTCATCCCAATTCGCTCTCATTATTCTCTTTCTTTCTCTAAGTCTATTTGAATTCCCTTCTTTCCAAGGGTTTCACTTATCATGGTCCCAGAGCCTGCCGTGGAATGAATTAAGGATTCTTTCATTTTGTTAATCCATACTGTTATGTGGGGGCCCTACAAGATTGTGACTCATTGAAAATTTAGACTTTTCCTAATTATTGTCCATGATCACAGTAGAGCCATGTGAACATATCGATTAAGTACAAATAACGTGCTTTATTTGTTTTAAAGTTGTTTTTCAAAAGTTTGTACATATACCATTTCACTATCATGTGAAGACTATAAGAAATGGTAATGGCTTGGAATTTGATTCTGGTCCTTATAAGGAGTTTCTTATGGAGAATAACATAGTTCATCAAATCTCTCGTGCAGTTATATGATAGACCACAACAAAAATGGAAGAGTGGGGAGGAAATATAGTTATACTTTGGAGGTTGTAAGAACCAGGAGATTTAAGCTGGATTTCCTTCAGAATATTATAGTAATTGTCTTCTGTCGACCACATATACTATCAACAAACTTCCATCACCATTTATAGCACATAAAACTCCATATGAGATGCTATTTTCACGAACTACTTCATATGATGATCTCAAGATTATGAGTTGTTTGACCCTTTGCTAGCAATCCTATAAGAGAAGCGTATAAATTTCAACCATCGGATTTCCTTGTGTATTATTAGGTTATCTAAGAAATTGAAAGGGATTTATGCTGCTCAATATGCTCATAAAGCAAGAATTATGTCAAGAGATGTTAGATTTTCATGAGAATATGTTTCCTTTTACAGAGAGTTCTATATTCCACTTACAACCTATTCCATACTCTATCACTTCAACTCTATGTTGAATAGATGATTTTCTGGACTACTTGTCTGGTATGGACTCAATCTCTCAATCATCTTCTTCGCAACAGTCTTCTTTTCAGTTCCTTCTGTCATCTAGTTGTGAAATCATAACACCATCCACTGCATCTGTACAACAACCTTCACCTACAGAAACCGTAGTTTCAGTTCCTTCCATTAATATCCCCATGTAACCACTTGTAAGGAGATTCTTTAGACCTCACAAATAACCAAAATGGTTTAGTGATTTTCTAGCATAAGCCATAACCACCAAAACTCCAAAAAAATCCAAATCTCAATCTCTTTTGTACTATGTTACAAATAACATGACTATCACATATTTACCTGCTGAACACGAAGTCTTCATCACTACCTAAACTCCACATCTAATCATTTATTATATTCTCAAGATATATAGGATCGAAAGAGGTGCCAAACTGTGAATCTGGAGGCATGTTCTTTTTGACTTATGAGAAATACTTATTAGTGTTTATCAATGAAACATGTAGAAAATTGTTGAAATATACTTAAACTTAATGAAATATGCTCAAACATGTTGAAACATGCTGAATAATTGAAGAAAATATAATTAGGCATTTTCAATAAGTATTTAACAGTGTTGAATTATGAAGTATCTTTTAATGTTTTTATTTTATTTAACTTGGTCTTTTAACCTCACTCTGCTTTAGGTGATTAGCTGGCATTGCTTTGGTATTACTATAGGTTTTTTTGTGACTAGCACTCTCCTTTGGTCTTTTAATCAAATTATTTAGCACTTGTCTTCCTTTTACTATGTATTTTTTTACACTAATCATTACTAATATTTAATCTTATTGTTGTTTATTTAACTGTATAATTGTTATTATTGTTATTATTGTTATTATCATTATTGTTATTGTAGTAGTATTATTGTTACACTAATCACTATTGTTATTGTTATTATTGTTATTGTTATTGTTACTACTACTACTGCTACTACTACTACCACTACTATTATTAGTTTCATTATTCTTATTATTAATATTCATCTTAACTGGTGGCGAGTACTGGAGTAGTTCGAACCTGTTCTCTAGGGGGGAGGGGTTAGGAAGAGAGGTGGGTTCGATAGGTTGCGTTTTGCATCTTGGAATGTTGGGAACCTACTAGCAAATCTATGAAATTAGTTAAATCTGTACGTAGATGTAAGGTTAAAATATCTTGTATCCAAGAGACTAAATAGGTCGGAGCCAAAGCTTGAGAAATTGATGGGTATAAGTTGTGGTATTCTGGACATACTGAGGTAGAAATGGAGTGGTATTTGGTTGATTAGAAGTTGGCTAAACAAGTTGTAGATGTGAGGTGTAAGAGTGACTGTATCATATTAATTAAGTTGATGCTAGAGGTAGAAATCCCCAATGTGATATGTGTCTAAATTAACTTATGTAAGGATAAACATAAGGTAATATAAAAGAAATACTTAAAATAGGATAAAGGAATAAAAACATCATAGGAGAGTTAGATACCATACCTTAGACAATTGGCTTTGGGATACTAATAACTCTGTCAAGTAAAGGGTTTACTAAAATACAAAAATATTATAAAACGCAAGTTACAGACCCAAAAAAAAAAGTCAGTACCACACACAACATGCTCTTGTCATTCAACAGCTAAAGAAATGCCAAGAAGCGAGCTATCTATGGTCCACAACCTTAATCCTCAACCTTCACATACTCCTATCTTGAGGTATGACCTTTATTAGCTGCAAAGATTTTAAACCTTACTTAATCACCTTGTCCTAACTTTTTTAGCCGCCCCTCTACCTCTTATACATTGATAAAGGTTGATTATCTCACATCTTTTCATGTGTGCATCTGACTGCTCCTCTTAATATGAACAAACCATCTAGTTCTAGTATCCCTCATCTTATCATCAGTGAGTGCCACTTTAACTTTGTTTATAATCCAATCTCGTGTAACTGTACATCTACTGAATCATCCTCATCTCTACCACCAACAATCCTTGGACTTGAGTCCTTTTTATTGACCAATACTCAACGCCATACAACAATGTTGGTCTAACTTCCATATTATAAATTGTGCCTTTTAATACTACTAGTATCTTTTGTCACACAACACTCCTGAAATATTCTTCCATTTTTGTCATCCCACTTTCACACGTTGGTTAATGTCCTAGTGAATATCTCCTTTTAGTTCAATGGTCGAGCCCAAATATCTCAACTTCTTAAACCTTGGTATTAGTACAATATCAACGATGACTTCTCCATTGTCCTCTTCTCCTCCACTGAAACTACACCATAAACTCAGTTTTCAATTTATTTATTTTCAAACCTCTAGACTTTAGGGTATGTCTCCATCGCTCTAAACTAATATTAACTCCATCCATATTCTTATCGATAAGAACAATATCATGTACAAATAACATCCACCATGGTACCTCATCTTGGATCTTTTAGTGAATTCATCCATTACAAAAGTGAAAAGGAAAGGACTTAGAGTTGATCCCTGACATAGTGCAATATCAGCTGAAAATTCATTTGTGTCTCCTTCGAAGGTTCTAACACTCGTCTTAACCCCCTCATACATATCCTTAATAACTTAGATATATGTTCTCGACACTCTTTCTTCTCCAAACACCTCCATAACACTATGTACGGTACTCTATCATAGGCTTTCTCTAAATCTATAAACACCATGTGGATCTAAATCTATAAACACCATGCGGAGATCCTTTCCCTATCTTATACAATTCCATGAGTTTCCTAAGGAGATGAATTGCCTATGTGGTCGATCTATTAGGTATAAAACCAAACTGGTTCTCTGAAATTGAAATGTCCTTCCTCAACCTATGCTCAATCACTTTTTCCTTATAATTTGTTAGCATGGCTGAGCAGCTTGATTCCTCTATAGTTGTTAGAGTGTTGAATACCATCCTTGTTCTTGTAGAGAGGGATAATTGTGTTGCGTCTCCATTCTCAGGGCATCTTTGCAGTATTAAAAATGACATTAAATAGCTCCATTAACCACTTTAGTCCCTTTTCACCCAACCTCTACCATAGTTCCATATGTATTTGGTTTGGATCCACAACCTTTCCATTAGGCATCTTCCTTAAAGCCTCTTTAATTTCATCTTCTCTAATTGGGTTGCATAAGTGACATCTTGGTTGCCTTCCATAATATCCTTGCTCCCTCCTGTGTGAATTCTGAATCAATTCACCATTAGAGTGTAAAAGAGTCTTGACTTTGTGAGACCGGAGGTGAAAATAAGAGGGAAGGCATGGGTGATGTAGGTGGTGAGGAAAGTAGGGATGAGACAGTTTTGGCATGCTTTAAAAGAGATAGAGGTAGAGTAGCAGCAGACTGGGAATCATTGGCAATTAAGGTAGTGGAATAGTAATCTAGATATAGGAAAACATCTTCGTTGAAGGCAACATGATGGGCGATGTAAGATCTTTGACTAGGGAGATGATAACATATATAGCCTTTGTGCTAGGAGCTGTACTCAAGGAAAATACATGGAAGGGAGCGAAAATTAAGTTTGTGTTTGTTGTAGTGATGGAGGAATGGGTAGCAAAGGCATGCACAGGTTTTGAGAAATCCATAATATGGAATGTGGCCATTTAAAGCTTCATAGGGAGATTTATGTGAAACTAAAGGAGTGATGGTTCAATTAGTTAGGTACGCTGTGGTGGAAAAGGCTTGCTCCTAAAAGGTTAAGGGAAGAGATACGTAGGCTAGAAGAGAAAGTTCTTTTTCAACAATGAATCGATGTCGACATTCAGGTGCTCCATTTGCTCATGAGTATGTGCACAAGAGACCCTATGCTCTATCCCATGTGTTTGAAGATAAGACGAGAGATTTCGATATTCACCAACCCAATCAGTGTGCATTTGCCTTAACTTACATTGAAACCTAGTCTCCACCATAGCTTTAAACAAGTGAAAAAATTTAAAGAACTTGTGATTTGTGGCTAAGAAAGTATATGCAGACATGTTTGGTGTAGTCATCCAAGAATTCGACAAAGCATTTATTTCCATTAATGGAAGATGTAGGGGCAGGACCCTAAACATTAAAGTACACAAGTTCAAATGGTGAAGAACTGCTAACATGAGAGGTGGGAAGGGGATCTTTATGACTTTTTCCCAACTAGCAAGGCTCACAAACTGATGACATTTTATTTGAGAAAATAGGAAGTTGAAATTGAGAAATGAGACGCCAAAAGAACTTGCTCATGAGGATGACCAAGACAGTTATGCCACCCTTGGAGAGCGTTTCGTTCACCAAGAAAGATAAAGGGTGAACTGAATTGTGAATGTTGGTTGCCATCACATGTGTGGTAAAGTCCGTGCTCAATAATTCCCTTGTGAAGGATTTGGCCCTGAAGATTCTTAACAAGGCATTGAGTTGGGTGAAATTTAACAAAAACATTATTGTCTCTAGTAAATTGAGACACACTAAGCAAATTCTTTTTTATTTGGGGAACATGGAGAACTTTGTTTAGAACAAGGGGTTTGGGGACATTATTTAATATTGCTGTGCCAATGCTAGAAATGGGCAATTGCATACTGTTTCCAACCACAGAGGCACCCCTTTCCTGGTATTCAGATTGAATGGACAGGCCCTTTGTGACATGATTTGTCGCTCCCGAGTCCATGCACCAAGTTGGATCAATGATGTTGGATGGTGTAGCTATGTTGGCCGACATAGGTGGTTGATGTTCAGGAGGATAAGCTACGTCATTAAACCGATTATAACAATCCCAGACTGTAAAGCTTATCGAGAGTAACAAATTTAACCACTACTTCGGTTATTAAATACTTTTTATAGCATAGGGAAGTAGGGATTGATCCATGAGGAAAGATTTTTTTTAAAAGGCTAGCTTAATCCTAAATGATTTTACTAATCCAATTTATTAAATC
>NCQV01116277.1:12280-22489 GCA_002740545.1 Lophocereus schottii
ATGTCTACCCTCGATGGAACCTATCCACAAAATCAATTACATCAAAAAAAGGGTCACAAAAGTTCCCACTATCCCAGAAAAAAAAATCTTGATAAGAATATCTTTGATTCGTTGAAGGGGCATCTCCTCTCCTTCAAAGACTCTTTTGTTTCTCTCTCACCAAATAGCCCCAAAAATCGCATATAGAATCAATAAGACGCTTCTCTCCTTAACTTTCCTACCAAAAGTACCTTCCCAAGCCAAAAGATGATTCCTCATAGAATCCGAAACAACTCAAGAGACTCCCAAGTAACTAAAGGATAACTCGAATAGAGCCCTTGCAAATTGACAATGTAGTCGTAGGTGATCAGAAGACTCCAAATTGACTTTGCACATAGAACATCTGTTCATTAAAATAATTCCCTTCTTTTGTAAATTATCACATGTCAAAATACTATCATGCGAAACTTCCCACACAAAAACTGACACTTTCAAGGGAGCCAACCTCTTCCAAATGATTCTCCAAGGGAACCGCCCCAAAAATCTAGACTCCATAGTGGAGGTAGAATTAGAGATGAGCTTTATATAATAAGATTTAATAATGAGAAAACCTTTAGGGTTGAGATCCCAAGTAACCGCATCAGGTGAGTCATAAAATGAAATCTCACTCAACTTATTGAGAAAGGTGGCAAGGATAGAGTCATCCACCAAAGCATCACGGATGAAAACAGGAGACCACACAATAGTGCTAGGCTCACGGTGGCAAAAGTATGCAATAGTAGCATCTCTAATCGCCGTAAGCACATAAAGAGAGGGGAAGCTATCTCGCAGAGGCCCCTCCTTACACCAACGGTCGTGCCAAAACAACATAGAAGAACCAACACCAGCCTTGAAGGAAAAATGATGAAAAAATCTTCTCCATCCTTTATGGATGAACCTCCATAAACTATGCCCATAAGCACCACTTGGTTTGGATGGATACCATCCAAGACCATTATCCCCATATTTGCTCCTAATCACTCTTCTCCACAGGCTATCCTTCTCATTCATATATCTTCACAAGCACTTACCTAGCAATGCTTCATTGAAGATTCTAAGATCTCTAACACCTAATCCCCCTTCTGGTATGAGATTCTTGATAATATTCCATCTAACAAGATGAAATTTGAAGTCACTACCAAAAGACCCCCAAAGAAATTTTCTCTGAATAGCTTCCAACTTATTAGCGGCTGAGACTGGTAGAGAAGAGTGAGAGAAAGTACGCTGGAATGCTCGCCAAAACACTTTTAATAAGTGTCAGTCTCCCCCCTTTGGAGAGATACTTTGATTTCCACCCAGATAGTCGTCTCTCAAAACGCTCGATCACAGGTGCCAAATAGATTTATCCTTAAATTTTACACCAAGAGGGAAGCCAAGATAAGATGATGGAAAAGAACCAATAGAGCATCCTACAATCTCTGCAAGTAATTGAATATTATCTACTTGCCCAACTGGTAAGATAGAGCTCTTTGAGAGATTGACTCTTAGACCAGACACCGCCTCAAACCAAATAATAATGCCACGCAAGTTCACTATTTGCTCGCAATCATTATCACAGAAGATAATCGTATCATCAGCAAAGAGTAGGTAGAAGACATCAGTGGCAGACTCATTCAGCCTGCCTACAAAGAAACCAGAAATAAGTCCTACTGTAGCAGCCGAATTAACCATTCTTATGAACACTTCCATCACCAACAAGAACAGAAGAGGTGATATAGGGTCACCCTGACGCAACCGTCCAGAAGCAGAAAAGAATTGAGAAGGGGAGCCATTAACTAAAACCGCAAAAGAAGCAGAAGAAATACAATGGCGAATCCAAGCAATCCATCTCTCCCCAAACCCCATTCTTCTCATCACGTAAATAAGAAGATCCCTATTGACAGGTCATAAGCCTTCTCGATGTCAAGCTTGCAAATAGCCCCCGGCTTACCAGCCTTGATCCTGGAGTCAATAACCTTGTTTGCAATGAGTACTGCATCCAAAATCTGCCTGACCCAACAAAGGCGTTCTGATTCTCAGAAATGAGGTCCCCAATTACACTTCTCAACCTACAAGCTAACACCTTTGAGAGCAACTTATAAAATACATCCAATCAAACTAATTGGGCGATAATCTTTGGTATTCTGCACATCAACTCTCTTTGAAATAAGCCCTATGAAAGTAGCATTAAGGCTAACCACAAATTTCTCATTTGTGTAAAACTCCGAGAACATAGTCAAAACATCCCCTCTCACCGTATCCCAATTTGCTTGAAGGAAAGCCATAGTCATTCCATCTGGGTCAGACGCCTTATCCCCACAACAATCATGTAGAGCTCTAATGACTGCTTCTTCATCAAATAACATCTCAAGAGCCTCCCTGGCGTAGGTAGATAAAGAGGGCAACGATAAGCCTTCCACTTTCGGCCTCCAGGGTTTAGTTTCAAATAACAGCTTCTTGTAGAAGCCATTGTATACAGCTTTTCATACTCTCAACTGTTTCATAACGATTCCCCTCAATCTCCACCCCTGACATGAAGTTGAACTTCCTACGCAGGTTGGCCGTTCTATGGAAAAACCTTGTGGCTACAACTGTAATGTAATGTAATGTTCGGTTGGATGTAATGTAATGATAATGTAATACAATCAGCTTCGCAATACAATTATGATTACTTAATTTATGTTAATCACAATTACAAGATAGTTCTTTTATTGCAATACTCTCGTACAACCAAGCAAGGTAATGAAAACAAATTCCAAACTTGTTTGCATTACAAGGTTGATTATATCTGACCAAACATTACGTAAGTGTATTGATATAAAGCATGCAATTGGTGAGACCGAGCTTTGCTTTGCTCATCATATGAGCATGTAATGTAATATTCCACTTGGCTACAATTTTGCATATGTAAGTACACTAGAAGTAGATAAATTATCTACTCACCTTCTTGTCACCGCCAAATTCAATAACATAGGATGGGTGAAATCTTGTAGGAAACTTAGGAGGTAGCTTATGGTGCCTGCCCTCGTTGCTGAAAACATCAAAATGGCACATAAAATCATATTATGCATGCAGCCTCAGAGTTGGAGGAAGAAAGAGATAATATTGACAAGTTATGCATCCTAGTTACACTTACTCGCTGACCCAGGTGCCATGTTCACTACCCAAATCAGTCACGAAAAATGCACCATCTTTGCAGCTGATTTCAGCATGTCTCTCGGAAACCTGAGTTGACGAGGGTGAATTGAATCGAACCAAAAAACCAAGATGACGGCCGACGGGACAGGTATGGGTTGAAAACTAAGAAAGTTGAAGCACTATAAAGTATGAAATATAGGTTACCTGTGGACAAGGCAAGGCTACCGATATTCCAGGGAAATCCTCATGTGATACCCTCCTGAGATTATCATAAATTAGAAAACATTTCGAAACAGACAACAATCAACTAGGAGAACTCAAAAACAATTCAGGAGACCGATTTATCTAGCACTACAGCATGAGATCACTATTCAGAATTTTTATACTGCTTTGGATTGCAGTGAAGAAAGGAAAGATGTTTCACTTAGTTGGTTTCTGCTTTTGCTGTGGAGTGATAGGCAGGCGATATGCCTTCAAAATCTAGGTTTAAATGGTAGTCTACCAATTTGGTTGGAGGGGTAAGCTTGCTTGTGTCTAGTCTCTCGATACTCTGACATACATGGGACTCCAACGTACTGGTATGCCCTTTGTGGACCATACTCTGCTTTAACTTGGATTGTTGCAAACTAAATTTCAACTGTAGTAAAGAAATGTTGGCAGAGGTTAAAGAATTACCCAATTAAAGTGGGCTTGTCCTCGTCTCTACTCAAGGAGATAACTGGCAGGACTTCAGTGTCATCTCCTTGGGGGATAAGAAGCCACCTGGATATTGAAAAAGAAAATAATCAAAATATCCTAATCATTTTGGAAAGTTTCTAATATGAAATGATAAAGGGAGACTAGGCTGCTCCTACGTACTCGCCACCAAGAGCACGCTCCAACGCATCATCATCTTGAAACCATCTCTGCAATTGGTCGCTTGCCTTCCATAGGGAAAAACCATGTCAGCGACGAGTCCCCGCGCAAAAATAAACAGTAACATTTGAGAGATTCACACATGAAAAAATGTAATTCAGATCCTCTGGAACTTACCTTCTCTGACAGCCTGCAAGATGGCACCCTCCCTTCAAGCTTTTCACTGCAGAAGTTGGAATGCATTTCAAGCAGGGGACAGATAAACTGGAAACAGTAACATCTAAAAGGATCATGCCAAACATCCAAAAAAACACCCTATAGAAAAGAGTTGTTGAGATGAGAAATATGTTAAGAACTGAAGTTACAGTCAGCGGCAAGGATCTAAAATTTTCTGTTAATTGGACGCAGGAAACCCCCCGGACCCCTCTGCCCCCCAAAAAAAGATAAAAAAACAAAGAGGGATACTTCATGACATACATCAATCAAATGAATCAACCACTGTGGAGGGAAAGATTGGGTGCAAGGAAATTCAAAATCAAGGAAGGTACTTGGAAGCTAGAGATCCATTAACATTCTATTGTAGATGGATAAGTGAAAAACCAACCTGTTACCTCCTAAAACCCAACTCAGCATCACAGGCATTGCTCGGCTAATAAAAACCCTACCACCAACTCTACCAGGATGAGGTATCCTGAGTTTCGTCAAAAACTGCAGCTAGTTGGGAACAAGTCATTTCATGCCAATCCATAAAGGAAATAATGTTAATGCATATAATGTTCGCAAGTCCCATACCGACAATGGACCAAGTCCAACTCCTAAATAAGCCTTGTAGGTTGATGCCATCATGGCTGCCATTCTAGCCATACCATGAATTGCCGCAACCCGAATTATTCTTGCTCTCTCGTAGCTGAGCCAAGAGGATTCATGATTAGGTATCTATCTAGCAACATTTTTAATGTCAACAGCAACAAAGTAGAGCTTGCCTCTCTATGATCCCCCAAAAAAGAATCAATATTTTTCTGCTCACTTCTCTTTCAATCACATTTTACTTTCTCAGGTTCCATTCAATCACAGTCTAATAGTGAAAATTTTCATTTCATGAGAGAAGTGCTCAGTACCTCTTCAATGCGGACACAACATCGAAAGGTTTTCCAGTTTCAATGCTTTTCTGCCAAGCTTTATCCAGCTCTAGAGCAAGTTGGTAGGCATCCTTTAGCAATGAATTATATACAACTGAGAAAATGCTAGTCCAGAATCCCACCATTTTTCTCGAGACACAAGATGGCCGGAAGGGATAACAATTATGCATGTGTAACAACATCTAGCTGCCGGAGAACAGATTAACTTTACCTCTATAGCCATGCATCCTCCCTGGCCCATATTTGGTTGCATAGCATGGATAGAATCCCCCAACAAGGTTACACGACCCCTCCCCCAAGTAATTGATGGTCTTCTATCATAAATGTCACGTCGAAGAATTGCTTCTTCATCAGTGGCAAGGATTAGATCAATCACATTGTCACACCACCCAGCAAATATTTCCAGCAACCTTTGTTTTTTACCTATCAAGACAAACCATAAAACATTCCAAATGAAAAGATTCGTTGCATTGGCAAAGGTAACCTCAAAAGGATGGTGGCAAGCGAGGGTAAAGGCTTGGGAATCAAGAGTACACCAAATAGGATTACCATTGGGCCCATCAACGCCACCAGGTGGTTCCTTGTGAAATGCATACCACTGCATCTTGCCTGCACCCACATCTGATGAAACAAAATATTGTTTGTGCCCCAGGAATACTCGATACCTGTCGAATAAAAGGCTCAAATATTGGTTTTAGATCAGAATCACTACATAATAAACACGATCTAACCCTCAACCACAAAGATTGCGTCAAATAGAAACTTAAAATGCAGTTTAGTGCATACCCAATAGTGTCAATATCTGCAGGGACAAAGTCTGCAATTCCTGTGTAACAAGTGTATCCTGAGTAAACTGCCGCATCACTCCCAAACAAAGCTTTCCTCACCTGACCCATGACGGGAGCAAGACAAAACAGCTTTTGTCAAGAAAGAAAATGAGGATATAGAACCACTGCAGATTCTTCAAGCTCTAGAAGGATGTTACCCTTCGCTAGGCAATGACAGGATATAACCAATTCTGGAGTAGTTGGAAAATACATGGAAGGGTTTGGCTGAAATTTTGAGTACCAAAACATTTGTCTATCATAGATGAATATGCATTTTGTCAACAACGATAAGTTCGTTCTCAGCATCCTGTTCTGCTACTCAGACAAGTTTTATCAACAATTCACACAAATGTTCATCTTCCGCAAATAAAATAATGCGCTTAAGTTACGTCTCAGCTGATGCCTCTAAATTCGCAATTATATTTGCAGCATGATGACTCAATGCAATACAGTACCTTCGACCATATTCCATCTGCTCCAACTAGAAGATCACCCTCATAACTCTGGCCATTCTCAAGAAACACAGTAACCTGTTTCACAAGAACAGAATTACCCAGTTCACATCAACAACTCACAACCCTGACACTACAAACTTAAAACATAAAGTGAAGACATAAAACCAGCTCTAGCATCTTCTTAGCCGTTAAGTCTTTCTGACTAGGCCCTTCACAGAAATGCAAAATGCAGTTGGTTTCTAATTAATACCTTGTTTCCATCATCCTTGAAGCCCACAACATTACTCTCATTCATAATAAGTTCTTCTCCAACAGCTTCAGCAAGAATTTGTTGCAATGTCATACGGCTTATGACTCTGGTTACTGGAAGCCCCCGTTCCACTGCAGGGGTGAATGTATCAAATTTGATGTACCTGACCGATCAAACTTATAGATCACTTACATGAAACACTTAAAGCACGTCAATCTGCATATAAAATTTACCAAATGCGCAGAAAACAAGCACAAGTTGACAAGACCTATGTGGCACTCATAGGAGTATGTAATGTACTCCAGAAGAAACACAAGTACACGAAGGTTTTTCTTTTGTTAAAAAACGGGAGACATAAATAAAGGTGAGAAAGTTTTAAAGAAAACCAGGTGGCTCTCAGGGTACAATATATTCTGCCCAAGTAATGTACATTGACAAAATCAAACTAGGGCCCACCTAGTGTGTAACCTACTGTTAACCTCCCCATTTATGAGCAAGCTTTCTACTCATGTGTAAAATCTGGATAAAAAATGATTCCCTCTAACCCTTGTCAGAACAATATAAGATGATGCATTGATTCAACCTACAAAAGAAGCCAAAAACCAACTTCTTCTTATCCAATCGTCAACAGCAGTCAATCAGGCAGATGAAATGTGACATCTAATATCAAACTAACCCATTACCACAAACCCGAATGCAATATATCACCTATAATGAACCCCAAAAACAGATAGTTTTCCATCAATCATCACTAATGAATCAGGCTAATGAAATGCAGTACCAAATCAAATCACAAGACTCACCAATTACCAGACACCCCATCAACGAGCCCATTGATACGATCCCCAGTGACACAACCAGCAGCCATCACCTGCTCAGCCACCTCCATATCAATGGCTTCCAAAGCAGCCAAGGCATTGCTCTGTATCTGAATAGGTCCCCTGTATTGCCCTTCACCTCTTATGGCACTCAAATCCTTCTCAAACACCACCACATCAAACCCCTTCTTCTTTGCCGCCAGGGCAAACACCAGCCCTCCGATACCCCCGCCGGCGACCAGTACCCGGAGCTTCTTCTCCGGTGGCCGCTGCGGGATCTCATCTCCGGCGGACCCACTTCGTGCCACCGGCGACGCCTCCGGAGACTCTGCCACTGCTGCTTTTACATGCTTGGATGTCTTTCTCTGGCCCTGCCCATTAAAACTGCGCTTCAAGTAGGAGTTATACTGAACTGAAGAATGAAATTCATCGCTTGAATAATCCTTTAGAAATGGAATTGGGAAGTGGGCTCTTGAGAAAATAGCCGTTGAAGTGCCGACTGAACTGTAGAATACAGCTGAAGCCATAGAAATTCAAAAAAATTCAATCTTGAAGATGACAGACAACAGATACCCAGAAGTCAGATATTGACAAAACAGAGAGAAATGAGCAATTGTGTAATTTCTTGGATGAAAAGTGGGGAAGTTCGTAACTTTATGGAAGGAAACCCAAACCCAAACCCAAATGCAAATGCTAGTTTGGGAAAAGGAATCGACCCAAATCAAAACAACCCAAAAGGAAGAGTTGTTAATGAACTACAGGAGCAAATGAGAAGCACAAATTTAACAGACCCAGTAATGAAGATGATAAGAGATAGAGATTGAGATTGAGAACGGGGACAGGTGGCATGATATGAAGACCCGCCGAATGCTCCATTACAGAAACATGCTGGACAGGCGTTGAGGTTTCTGTGGTCGTTGATTGTTGCCTCTTTGCAAATTCTTTTTATTTAGTACTGCATTATTTAATTTCTTGATTTAACAATACGTGCTTGTGCGATCTTATGCCAGATTCGGCAAATCCACCCACTGACGTTGTTTTGAGGCCGGTGGAGTAGTGGTGAATTGCGCTTAGATCGTTGACTGTGATTACAAAATATTTTTAATCTTGAGTCTCATTGGAAGACACTTGTACGACCACCAAAGATCAATGGCAATGGTGGCTTGAATTGACACGTCGGATTTCACTTTCATTATCATCTTTCATGATAAAACAATACATAAATGATTTTTTGTAATTAATTACTACTTGCGTGTCAAGGGGGACTTTATTTGGACTAATTCTAGAGGCATATTCTTTTTATTGGTAAAATAAAATTTGTAAAAAGATAAAAGTGATCGATGTAGATTAAAGTAGATTGAAATTTAAAAGTAGTATTTTTTTGGCCTGTTTTATTTCACATTTTTGAAGATTTAGTTAAGAGTTTACATATCTTTACAACTTCTTATATCCCCTTACGGCTCCTTACATCCTTAACATCATCCTTACATCTTTTTATATCTCCTTATATCTTCTCACATCTTCTTACATCACATATAATTTTTTTATAACATTCATTTTAATTACAGAAATGTACATACGTTTTTAATTATGCTACCAATATACAAAATTTGTAAATATTTTATGAACACAAAATTTACATATACATTAAAATTTGATATAATGACGTAAATTATATTTGAGTTTTGACATAAATAATATATGCTATTATAGATGGAATAAGCGACCATACTTTTAAAATTATAATACAAAACTTTTGTTCATATTTAAGTTTGACGTATATATATGAAAACTGTCCAACTATATACGACAAAAACATTACAGCTATTTTATCCCTAAATATATCTATGACAATTTTGTTGCTATTATTATATAATTAAATATTTGGTGGTCGTTCCAAGTTTGGTTCCCTTGCTAATATTGATATACGTTTGTTATACAGAATAATAAAATTGTGCAGAGTCCAACAATAAATAATTATCTGAAGTTGTTCATCCTGTCTAATTTGCGGCGTTTTATCGGTCAATATTTTTTTATCTCCCATTCAATACTCCAAAAGTTCTTTCTAATGTCATTTGTAAAGATGAGTGTCGATTGTTGAACAGTTCATTCATTCTTTAGCTGGGCCACATTTTCCAAACTATAGATATGACGACGAGTTTCCTTTCATATGTACGAAGCTAAATATTTAAGAGTATTTGGATATGCTGAGCCAACCAGATAGTATTTTCCTAAACAATTATGTAAAATAATTAGAGCCATATATGACAAATGAGAATCATCGAGGAATATGTTAGAATATACCTTGTATACCTGTGGGGGATGAGGAAAATTAAACTTAGGTTGAAACATACTATCTCGTAATATTGCAATGCCATATACACTTCCCTTCCAACTGACGTTTAAGTAAGTGATCATAATGTCGAATTTGATACCACAGCCAAGGTGTTCCAAGTGTTCTGACTGGTACGTGATCGATGAGCAACACCCGCATCTTTTGTTTTTATTTTTTATTTTTTTATTTTGGAAGGTAATATTTAATTTTTGGTTGTTTAATATGATAATTAAAAAATACACCCCTTGGGGTGCAGCCCTTCCCCGGACCCTGCGTGAACGGAGGATGCTTGTGCACCGGGCTGCCTTTTTTTTTAAATATGATAATTAAATTTTCGTACTTTGCTGAATAATATTTTAAGGGTTTATTTATAAAATTTATTGGTAACAATATTG
>NCQV01116279.1:0-14372 GCA_002740545.1 Lophocereus schottii
GGGTGATGGGTCGGTTGATAGGTCGCGTGTACCATCACCCATATCCGACCTGATCCATAACACGATTATCCATCACTCGTTTAATTCATCCGTTTCATCAGATTTTCATCTGATTTTTCGGGTCGAGTGAAGCGGTTGTCCATCAGGATGGGGTGAAATTGCCAGGCCTATCTTCCACATTATCGTACAGTCCACTTTTCTTTCCTTTCTATATCAAATGGATCACCAGGTAAAATATTACTCATTAACCCGTATTTAAACATATTTAATTAGTTTTGAGCCTTTTATTTTGTACTATTCATTAATGTGTTTTCCAAAAAAAAGGAAAAAGAAAGTTGTGCGCGGATCACCACAGGGAGCCGGACCACGGGGCAAGCCTTGTAGATCACTGCTATAGATGATATTTTGAACCCGGAGCCTCCTTTTTAGATCATGATCCAAACAATGCGGGTGCTCTTACAGTAACAATTTTTCATCAATGCATGTCATCATACCATGTAATAAGAAGTAGCAACTACACGAATTGTCTTTTTTACAAAAGCAAAATTTAAAAGATGCCTAAAATCGCAAGGTGCCTATTCTCAATAGGCTAGCTCCCTCATATACTTTTCATAATTTTGTTTGTTGGTACTAGTATGGACCCGTGCTATGCACGGAGTATTTAAATTAAAATAAACTAAAATTTTGAAAACCAATGACAAAGACTCTTATGTTGTATATGTGCAGAAATTAAAATTGTGTACTAATCAATATTTATCAAATTTATCCTTATAGGAAGTTAGACACTTATAATGTTTTGATTTAAGTTTTTCAGAATTAAAGTTTTACTTAACATTAAAGAATATATTTCTTTGCATTGAATTCGGATTATAAACGCCAGATAGGAAATCAATATTTTTCAAATTTGTCCTTTTTTTGAAAAAAAATATATTAATTATTGAAAATTGATTAAATGTAGAATATGCTTGCTCATTTCAATACCAAAACGCGTAAAATATTCATGCTTATTTCAACAAATATAAAATATTGGTGCTCATGTCAACACCATACACCATTAGTAATTATGATTTGGAATAACACAATCTAAATTTCTACTATAAGTAAACTTTCATTACATAGTTACTACAATGTTGAGAAAAGAAATTAAAATATACCACATAACCCTTTCTTGATACCTAATAAAATAAACCTTTAAAAAATATCATTAAAAAGATAAGTCAACCGTCACTTGAATGGACTTAGGATTTTCATGATTTTTTACCCATATAGTAATAGTCCTGTGGCATGCCATAAACATGATCAGAAATCAGAATTAGAACTTCCGAACAAATGACAAAACAACGAACAATAAAACAACAAATGACAATTAATAATTTAATATCTCCAATTAATTAGACAAAAAAAGATATTCAGATAGTTAGAGAGATAAATTACTTTTTAAGTGCATCCTTCAGTTCAGAAGTAGCATCCTTGGCCTCATGGAGACTCGGTACCGGTCCAAACACCACCCTCGGATTTCCTGTGTCGATCCGGTCCACGATGAAACCATCATCCACGTCGCCGGTGAAATCTTAGTCATCGACGTCCCAAGTTGCCGTCTAAATCGCCAGTTCCACCATCAAACTACCAGCCTGCCCCAAGGAAGACGACACCATGCTGGCTGAAGCCAGTCAAACTGCCTTTGATACCAAACTTGCCGGAAAATTAAGGGGATGATAGTTAAATGGTAAAATTCAGATTAGAGATTGCATCTAAAGAGGAAGAAAATGGTGACAATTCTAAAATTACAATATTTTATACCCTTTTATCATCTAATATTTGCCCGAAATAAAGTATTAAATTAGAATTTTAATATGTGTTAGTTTATTTTGTAGGAATTGGATGAAAACATGAGAAAGAAAGAAACAAATGCTTTGCTCAAGAATTGGATTAGGAAAAGAGGATGGAAAGAAGAGCAAATGACCCCAATAAAGCAACACGACCCAGTCATGGCAAGCCCAATCGCTCTCTCACTCATCTCTGACTTTCTCCAGTCAGTCTTTTCTCTTGCACCGGCGGCCCAGGCCTAAATCCGACTTCAGCCTGCCTTCCTTCTCCCAGACTTATTTGCTCTCCCCCTTTCTTCTTCACGTGGGTCAGCCCAGCCGGGTTCTTCATTCCGCCTTTCCCCTCCTTCCTCAACACGGCTTGCCTTCTTTTTCATTTAATCCCAAGCATGCCTCTCACGTGATTCCTTTCCCCTCCCCCTCTAATCTCTTCTTCTTCTTCATCAATGCTCGACACAGAGAACCCAGGAAAAACATAGAGCAACTTCTCACCTTGCCCACCATAACCGTCCTCAATCTCTCTCTTCCTTCTCTTCATCTTCTTCTTCCGTTTTTAACCCAGTAGAACTGAAAAAAATAGAGAACAAGAACAGAGCATGGCCATGACATTTCACTGTCCTCTCTGTTCTCATTTAATCATCCGTTTCATGTCTCTTTCTACTCCTTCATTATCCATCATCATCACCATCATTAATTGGTTGGTTACAGCGATAATTTGAGGGCAATGAAGCGGGCGTTTTTGGGAGCTTTCAAATGGGGTCCAAGAGAGCAGTGTGGAGTGGAGTTTTCCAGTTTTCCATTGTTTTTTTACTAATTTTCATTTTCAAATCTAGTTATAGTTCACATGTTTGTGTAATTTTGATTCTTGGTTTAGTTTAATTCGAATGATGATTCAGTTTTCATTTCAAAATTACAAGCTTTGGGCTAGATTTTCGGCGAAGGTCCTCTTTTGATGAGAGCGAAGGTTGTGTTACTCTGTTTTAGTAAAAATGAAGATCAATCGGAATTCTAGTTGATTAGGAACAATCACGGCACAGTGTTGGTGGGTTGATTTATCTACAAATTGGTGTCACAGCTTTACTTTTGGATTCTTTGCCAGCTAGAGAATTGTGCATGATTCTTGAATCAATCTTGTTTATTTAGTCTATTGATTTGTTTGGTGGAACAATTTGGCCTTAGTTTTGTTAAATTTGGCTAGTTTTAATTTAGCTTAGAATTTTTGCGAATCGAATTTCACAACCATCCCTAAGGATCGACACCTGTTAGTATTACGGTTATAAACCGTATACTTTTCGAAAATTACTAACAAGTTTTTGGCACCGTTGCCGGGGATAGCGTTGTAAAATTAGGTTGCACAGTCGAGTCGTAGTTTAGTTGTTTGCGTGATTTTGTATTTGTTTTCGTTTCATATGTTTGATTTTTGATTTTGTGTGTTAGTTTAGTTTTAACTTAGATTATTTTTGATTTTTCATTTGAGTTGTGGTTTTAGCTTGGGGTCAATTTAATTTTGCTATTTTGTGTGATTTTGCTACTTGAAAAAAAAAGAAGAGACTAACAATTTGGTTATTGCGCAGGAAATAGGCACAGAAGTAGTAGCAACAAAGAGAAAAAAAAAATTTAAAAAAATGCTCTTCTTTTGTATTTGTGTTCATTTTATATTTTGTGCGATGTTAGAGTTATTTTGGTCTTTCTTTTATTTTGGTAGCATAG
Organism: Lophocereus schottii; assembly: GCA_002740545.1. Taxonomy (NCBI): domain Eukaryota; kingdom Viridiplantae; phylum Streptophyta; class Magnoliopsida; order Caryophyllales; family Cactaceae; genus Lophocereus; species Lophocereus schottii. The sequence continues at coordinate 3,537 of NCQV01116279.1, forward strand.
TTTTATTTTTGTTAGTTTATTTTGTTTTGTTCACTTAATTATTTGAGTCTCTTCTTTTTGTTTTAGTCATTGGTTTGTAAATAGTGTCCTAGATGCATTTTCTTTCGTTAAAAAAAGTAAAAAAAATTAAAAACTTGAAAATCCAAAAAAGATTAAAAAATTCCTAAAATTGAAAACACCAGATTCAAGAATGCCAGTTGTTAATTTCCAACAATTCAAGCATGAATCTTTTTGGAGCTATTTATCACGACTGAATGATTATCATGCTCAATTGAATCAAAATTTTTAAAAATGGAAAATTTGTGAGGTCATTGTTGTGGGTCTGAATTTTGAATTTTGAGTTATATTAAGTCTATTTGTCCTAGAGATGCATTAGGATTATTATCTAAAACTCAAGATGAAGTTTGAGATTTCTTTGAAAAATTAGCTTGGGATACTTACAAGCTTAAACAAGCTCAGAAGCATTTTGGTTACCCGCTTTATAGTGAGTCTGTTTTTCCTATTAGTCCTTACCGTCCGGAACATTTTATAGATTCACATGACCCCTCTTATTCTTGTGTGTCCCCTATTTTGTGTGAATATTATGACTTTTATGATCATGATACTTGTAACTGTCCATGCCTTGCTTGTGTTGATGCTACTTGTGCAAGTGTGGAAAAGAAGATAAGTGAATTGATTGATAAAATGATAGAGAATATGAAAGTGAGAATTGCTGAATATTCTCAATGTTTTAATCAAAGTAGGTAGAATTGTAATCAGCTTGGCTCTAGTTTAGGATCTCCTAAACCTGAAGTTAGTCTCTATGTTTTGAGCCCTCTTATCTCACTCGACCTGATTTGAACAATGACCCGCCTTTGCCTAGGGTAGAGCAAGAGGGGGACTTCTTTACATATCTATCACAAGACCTTACACCTCACACTCGCTCACCTACGGACGTCACTGAGGATGTCCCGGTTTTTGCTGACCTACCCGCCCCTTTTCACCATTCTCATGAGTTTGAGGAGGCTGAAGATCTTAAGAGCGCTAGTGAATTAAATATGAGCGTCACACCTGAAATTGAGCATCGTGATTTCGATGAGTCAGATGATACTATTTTATAGGAGACAATTGTGGAGGTAATTGAACCCACTACTTTGAACTTCGATGATGATATTCTTCCTATAAAATATGAATCTTTTTCATGTGGGTTTGATTTCAATGTGGGTTGGGATGTGGACCTTTGCGCCGAATATGAATCTTTTTCTTTTGAACCCATCCAAACGGACCTCCGTTTTGGAAACTCTAAGTCTGCATTTGTTGAGTCTGAGAGCACTGTCAATAAGAAATTTGCCTTAGACCAGACTTACACGCATATTGGACTTAACAGACTTGTGCACTTTGCACCCGCCATTTTACTTAGATTGATCCTTCATCATGACCTAATTTCTAGGCCAATGACCCACTGGTTGGCTAGTTTGAATTACATCTGCATGTTTGATGTTTGGGCCCATACATTTGACAAATTGAAGCGGGCCCTTCCTTGTGCTTTATTGCCATGGTGGATGCACTCATTTTGGCTCTGCCTCTTTAATCTCTATTGCATTACTTTTATTGAGAGTTGGACTTCTTTATTTGATAAACTGCTACGTGCTCTAATGAATTTTGATTTAAATAGCGATGTTTTATTCGATATGGAGTGGCTGATGCTCAATGAACCTCTATCTAAGCACATTTCAAGATAATATAGTTTAGGTGTACTCCTGTACCTAACCTAGTATGAACGTTTCTCTGTATCTTCTATTTTTATTTTCTTTTCGTTTGTATATATTTGTTGCTTTATTTTATTTTTATTGTTTTCTTTTTGAGTCATGTCATTTTTCTTTCTTTTTTAGTCTTAGTCTTCTTTTTGTATATTTGTTTTTATTTTTAGTTCTTTTTTGTCTGTTTCTTTTCACTCCTAATGACGACATTGTGAGATTTAGGTGTGGGGGTAAGAAACTTTGAAAACGTTTGAGAAAAATTTATAATCCTTTAAAAAATGAAAATTTGAAAAATTTTGAAAAAATTTGAAATTTAAAAAGATTTTTTTTTGTCTTTTGTGGAGGCCTCGTAGTTTTCTGATTAGCTTAAATTCCATGTGCTTTGACTATTAGCTTGTTTATACGCTTGATGTGTATGATAGGTCTCTGTACTCAATGTGTCATTCTTAGCTCTAATTCTAATCCTAATTGTTCATTATCGCTGCTAATCCAATCCTATTTATACCATCATCATTATCTGAAGGTCTTTGCTTTTTATTATTGGCTCTCCCACTTGTCTTTGACACGATGACTTTAGTTTGTGTTTGAATTTCAAGGGGAAAAAAACAAAATGAAAATGAAGAAAAAGAATGGAAAAATGCAGGAAAAGGGAAATGAAATAAAATTTGGAATGACAAGTATCCCTTTACAGCACGTACAACTGGGCGTTACTCTTTGAGGTACGTGCTACTGAGTGTTACCCTTTGAGGCAATACTGCTATAGGGAAAGCTTGCTTTCTATGTCAATAAATCAATATTGTAGTTTGTGTTAGTCAAGTGGGGTTGAGTTTGATTATTGTAAACCTAAGCCCTAAGATGATGATGCACTTACACATGAGCACTGGGATGGATTTAAAGTCTTGACGTGCAGTTAGGTGAAAAATTAGTGCTTTGATGTCATCCATGGGCTAGTGAGTCTTGATGTGTACAATTTGTTTATATGCGGGCCAATATCTTTGCCACATGGGGGATCTAGTTGACTAGAATGTGTATATATTTTTCCCAGTTTTGTACATATTAATTTTTGAAAAAAATCAAAAAAGATTTTCGAGTTTCTGTTTATGTTTTCTATTATAGATTTTGTGGATATATCTTCTGCAAACCCTCACAAGGCCTTACTCGTCCACTAGGGTAACCTAGGGGTTTAAAAGGGCTTGTTGTACGTGGTAAGTGAAATCGTAATTCGTACGAAAGTGAGTTAGGATTTTCTCTTCTCTTCTAAAGTAGTTTAGGTTTGTTTTACTCAAGGACGAGCAAAACTTTGGTATGGGGGTATTTGTTCAACCTAAAATTATGAGATTTTATACCCTTTTATTATCTAGTGTTTTGTTCAAAATAAAGTATTAAATTAGGATTTTAATATGTGTTTGTTTATTTTGTAGGAATTGGAAGAAAACATAAGAAAGAAAGAAATAAATGCTTTGCTTAAGAATTAGATCAGGAAAAGAGGATGGAAAGAAGAGCAAATGACCCAAATAAAGCAACACGGCCCAGTCACGGCAGGCCCAATTGCTCTCTTCCTCATCTCTGGCTTTCTCCAGTCAGTCTATCTCTTGCACCAGTGGCCTAGGCCCAAATCCGACTTCAACCTACCTTCCTTCTCCCAGGCTTATTTGCTCTCCCTCTTTCTTCTTCACGTGGGTCGCCCCAGCCGGATTCTTCATTCCACCTTTCCCCACCTTCCTCAGCCCAACTTGCCCTCTTTTTCATTTAATCCCTAGCATGCCTCTCACGTGATTCCTTTTCACTCCCCCTCTTATCCCTTCTTCTTCTTCATCAATGCTTAGCACAGATAACCCAGGAAACACATTGTGTAGCTTTTCATCTTCCCCACCATAATCGTCCCCAATCTCTCTCTTCCTTCTCTTCATCTTCTCTTCCATTTTTAACCCAACAGAACCAAAAAAAAATATATAGAGAACAAGAACAGAGCATGGACATGGCATTTCACTGTCCTCTCTCTCCTTATTTAATCATCTGTTTCGCGTCTCTTTCTCCTCCTTCATTATCCATCATCATCACCATCATTAATCCATTGGTTACAAGCAATAATTTGAGGGCAATGAAGGGGGTGCTTTTAGGAGCTTTCAAATGGGGTCGAAGAGAGTAGTGGAGTAGAGTTTTTCAGTTTTCTAATGTTTTTTTTTTACTGATTTTCATTTTCAGATCTAGTTACAGTTCTCATGTTTGTGTAATTTTGACTTTTGGTTTAGTTTAATTCGAATGAGTGATTCAGTTTTCATATCAAATTTACGAGCTTTGGGCTAGATTTTCGGCTAAGGTCCTCCTTTGATGAGAATAAAGGTTGTGTTGCTCTCCTTTAGTAAAAATGAAGATGAATCGTGAATTCTGGTTCATTAGGAACAATCACAGCATAGTGTTGGTGGGTTGATTTATTTGCAAATTGGTGCCTCAGCTTTATTTTTGGATTTTTTGCCAGCTAGAGAAATGTGCATGATTATTGAATCAGTCTTGTTTATTTGGTCTATTGATTTGTTTGGTGAAACAATTTGGCATTGGTTTTATTAAATTTGGCATCTAGTTTTAATTTAGCTTAGAATTTTTGTGAATCGAATTCCACAACCATCTCTAAGGATCGATGCCCGTTCGCATTACGGCGATAAACCATATACGTGCGGAAAATTGCTAACAAGTTTTTGGCACTGTTGCCGGGGATGGCGTTGTGAAATTAGGCTGCATAGTCGAGTCGTGATTTAGTTCTTTGCGTCGATTTCGTTTTCGTTTTCATTTCATATTTTTGATTTTCGATTTTGGGTGTGTTAGTTTAGTTATAACTTAGATTATTCTTGATTTTTGATTTGAGTTGCAGTTTTAGCTTTGGATCAATTTAATTGTGCTATTTCGTGTGATTTTGCTATTGGGGGAAAAAAAAAGAAGAAGAGACTAACAATTTGGTTATTGCGCAGGAAATAGGCACAGAAGTAGCAGCAACAAAGAGAAGAAAAAAATTTAAAAAATGCTCTTCTTTTGTGTTTGTATTCATTTTATATTTTGTGCGATGTTTGAGTCATTTTGGTCTTTCTCTAATTTTGGTAGCATAGTTTTATTTTATTTTGTTTTGTTCACTTAATTATTTGAGTCTCTTTTTTTTGTTTTAGTCATTGGTTAGTAAATAGTGTCATAGATGCATTTTCTTTCGTTAAAAAAAGTAAAAAAAAAATTGAAAACTTGAAAATCCAAAAAAAATTGAAAATTTTTTAAAATTGTAAAATTTTTAAAATTGAAAACACTAGATTCAAGAATGCCAATTTTTAATTTCCCACAATTCGAGCATGAACTTTTTTAGAGCTATTTATCGCTACTTAATGATTATTATGCTCAATTGAATCAAAAGTTTCAAAAATGAAAACTTTGTGAGGTCATTACTGTGAATCTGAATTTTGAATATTGGGATTATATTGAGTCCATTTATCCTAGAGATGTATTAGGATTGTTATCTAAAACTCAAAATGAATTTTGGGATTTCTTTGAAAAATTAGCTTGGGATGCTTACAAGCTCAAACAAGCTCAGAAGAATTTTGGTTACCCACTTCATAGTGAGTCTATTACTCCGATTAGTTCTTACCTTCCATATCATTTTATAGGTTCACATAACCTCTCTTATTCTTATGTGTCCCCTGTTTTGTGTGAATGTTGTGACTCTTATGATCATGATACTTGTAAGTATCCATACCTTACTTATGTTGATGCTACCTGTGCAAGTGTGGAAAAGAAGATAAACGAATTTACTGATAAAATAATACAGAACATGAAAGTGAGAATTGCTGAATATTCTCAATGTTTTAATCAAAGTATGGAGAATTGTAATGAGTCTGACTCTAGTTTAGGATCTCCCAAACCTGAAGTCAGTCTCTATGATGATTTTGAGCCCTCTTATCCTGCTAAACCCAGTTTGAATAATGACCTACCTTTGCCAAGGGTAGAGCAAGAGGGGGACTTCTTAACATCTCTATCACAAGACCTTGCACCGCACACTTGCTCACCTATGGACGTCACTGAGGATGTCCTAGTTTTTGTCGACCAACCCGCCCCTTTTCATCATTCTCGTGAGTTTCAGGAGGGTCAAGATCTTTAGAGCGCTAGAGAATTAAATATCAGCATCACACCTGAAATTGAGCACCGTGATTTCGATGAGTTAGAAGATACTATTTTACAGGAGATAATTATGGGGTTCATTGAACCCACTCCTTTGAACTTCAATGATGATATTCTTTCTATAGAATATGAATCTTTTTCATGTGGGTTTGATTTCAATGTGGGTTTGGATGTGAACCTTTGTGCTGAATATGAATCTTTTTCTTTTGAACCCGTTCAAACGGACCTCCATTTTGGAAACTACAAGTCTGGATTTGTTGAGTCTGAGAGCACTGTCAATAAGAAATTTGCTTTAGATGAGACTTACACGCATATTGGACTTAACAGACTTGTGTACTTTGCACCCACCATTTTGCCTAGATTGATCCTTCATTATGACCTGATTTTTAGGCCAATGACCCACCGGCTAGCTAGTTTGAATTACATCTGCATGTTTGATGTTTGGGCCCATACATTTGATAAATTGAAGCGGGCCCTTCCTTGTGCTTTATTGCCATAGTGGATGTACTCATTTTGGCTTCGACTCTTTAGTCTCTATTACATTATTTTTATTGAGAGTTGTAGTTCTTTATTTGATAAACTGCTGCGTGCTCTAATGAGTTTTGATTTAAATAGCGATGTTTCATTCGATGTGGAGTGGCTGATGCTCCATGAGCCTCTGTCTAAGCACATTTCAAGAGGCTATAGATTAGGTGTACTCCTATACCTGACCTAGTATAAATGTTTCTCTTTATCTTCGATTTTTATTTTCTTTTTGTTTGTATATATTTGCTGCTTTGTTTTATTTTTGTTGTTTTCTTTTTGAGTCATGTCATTTTTCTTTCTTTTTCAGTCTTAGTCTTCTTTTTGTATATTCAGTTTTTTTTTAGTTTTTTTTCTTTTGTCTATTTCTTTTCACTCCCAATGAAGACATTGTGAGATTTAGGTGTGGGGGTGGGAAACTTCGAACAAATTTGAGAAAAATTGAATAATCCATTAAAAAATGAAAATTTGTAAAATTTTGAAATTTTAAAATTTTTTTTTTGCCTTCGTGGAGGCTTCGCACTTTTCTAATTAGCTTAAATTCCCTGTACTTTGACTATTAGCTTGTATATACGCGTGATGTGCATGATAGGTCTCTGGCCTCAATGTGTCATTCTTAGCCCTTATTCTAACTCCAATTGTTCATTATTACTGGTGATCCAATCCTATTTATACCATCATCATTATTTGAAGGTCTTAGTTTTTTTATTATTGGCTCTCCCGCTTGTCTTTGATACGATTACTTTGGTTTGTGTTTGAATTTCAAGGGGGAAAAAAAACAAAATGAAAATGAAGAAAAAGAATGGAAAAATGCAGGAGAGGGGAAATGAAATGCAATTTAGAATAATAAATATCCCTTTTAGGCATGCCGTAACACCCCCAACCTCTAGGGTCAAGAGCGTTACATTTTCTTATGTCTTCCTTAATTTCCTGGGACGAAACGGGCAGAGTTTCCCTCTAAAAACTGACCATTTTCAGGCTAAAAGCCTTACGAAAAGTCCCTGTAATCAACGGAAGCGCAAAGTATCAAAAGAACTCAATGGCCACACGTCAGAGTTTATAACTCAACGAGCCACCCGCTCAGAGTACACCAAACAAAAAGGTTCATTAATAAAGGAAAAGCGAAAGATACAACTTAACGGTTCACACAACCGGAGTATTGGGGTTTACATCCCAAAACATGACTAACTTTAACCAAGAAGATATATAATTATTTAGATGGTTAGCTCATACGGCCATACAGAGCGACCTTTATACCATATACATTACATGAACTAGAATAATTGTTTACAAACGTTTATAAACTAAGAATACTGTACATGATTTCATTAAGAATGTAAGTAGGCACACATAACTCTTTTCAATCATGGGTAAACTTCAACTCTGCATAAGAGGCTTGACTTTCACCTGTCACAAAGAAGCTTTTGGAAAAGGGGGAAAGAGCAGTGGGATGAGCAACCACATGCTCAGTGAGTGTCCCCCAACCCCCTCAAAACTAAAACCGTTGCAGGTAGTAATATCTTTAATAGTCATATATGACGTATTCATACTTTACTATCATATTAGGCGTCCATAAAACCCTTATGGAAGGATCGCTGAACATAAACTTCATCTTAACCACTCAAACATATTTCTAGGTTCCTCAATGACTAAGTTCCTTTAATAACAAGCAATTGAGCACATAGGCAAGCATCGAGTGCTAAGCATGGGGATCTTTCTTTTTATAACATAACTTCTTAGCATTCCATTTAAACTACACATGAACCATCATTCACGTGATGTGCACATAAGGTTATCTCTTTTCATAATCACACTTTTCTTGGCATTTCATTCATATAATATACATAAGGCACACATAAACATGTATCAAGCATTTATATATTATTAATCATCATATTAAGCTGCATGACACCCCCGTAGGCTATTCACATATCAATGTTCATTCTTTTGGGAAAGATGCCTTCGTCATGGAGCTTTTAACATGCTATAACTTTCTTTCCCAATTCATGCACTTTGAGTCAGACAGGTTTGATATGGATAAGGATGAGGCCACATGATATTAGAATCCACATTCAACCATGCTTAAGAATCATTCCGTAAAGCACCCATTGAAAACTTTCTTTCTTTCATTGAAAACTTTCTTTCATTGAAAACATTTTTCTCGATCGCTTAAGGCTCTTGATCTTTTAAAAGAGATTACATTTTGTATTGGTTGTACAACGACCCTTATAAGCTTTTCATACTTCATTCCATATGGCCTCTTAGAGCCCATAAAAAGAACTTCCTTTCCTTTTTAATCGTTTAAAAATGGCAAAGGCCAATTACTTTTCTAAACTTAGTATGAGAATACTTCTGGTATAAGATCATTTAGCTGCTGATTGGGTAAGATCTATTCTCAACACACTTAAGCTCTTACTTTGGGGATGGCTACATCTAACATATCGACCCATTACATCAACCCTCGTTAGGGCTTCTAGGGTTTTCGAACCTTCCCCTAGGTTAACATCGTTCATTTCATATTGTCTGAAGGACATTATCTTAGCCACTTTAAAGCGTATGGGCCATAACGGCGAATAATTTTGTTGTGTATTTTGGTAAAATCATTTAACATGTAACTCACACCATTTCTAAAACATTTTAGGGATTCCTCCCAAACATTGTTTGAGTAGCTAAAGTAGGCCATTGCTCGCTACTAGACATGACTATTATTCATTTAAAACACGTAAAAAGTCCTTTACCAAAACATCACCTTTACACACACATGTTACATCTTAAACATACAAGGGAAAGGGGGAAACGCATATCACATTTAAACACTTCGTAATCATTTCAACCCAATGAGCCACACATGGCCTCGTAATCCACATGATTACGGTCAATTCACAACCCGAACTCCCTCCTCACAAGCACCGTACCACAAGGACGTCGAACCGCTCATAGTTCTTCCTCAAACCATACAACTACCATTCGGTTTTATATTTTACTAATCCTATCATATTCTCAGGCTAGCTTAAAAGGAGATAGGGTTTAGGTACTCACCTAGTAAGCATCACCACTCAGCGGTGGGTTATAGCAAGCATACGAATGCATACGCATCATTATATTCACATATAAACCATAACATCTCATTTAACAATTAGCAGGCCATTACGGGGTAGCTAAGCATACAAGCATACGAACACATACGTACCATCATATTCATGTATATACCATAACACTTTATCTAGCAAGTCAAACACGATTAGGTTTTAAACATTTATTATTTATTTAGAGTTAGTGAGCCGTTATGGGGTAGTTAAGTGCATAAGTGACCATAGAGTGGCTAAACATTTATATATGTCGATTTTAAACTCGTACGATGCAATTTGACTTTCACAAATGGTCATGGAGAGACTAAACATTCATATACATTGATTTTACACACGTACGATTCAGTTCGAAGTTAGTTTCTAGGCATGATTCGACTTAAAGCTTTAAGTTTGAATGATCTAGTTAAGTTCGAACCTCAGCTAAACTTATATTGATTCATTTCGATGCTAAACATATATTGATTTGAATCGAAGCTAAGCATACATAATTCATTTCGAATTAATATTTCAGGCATAATCTACGTTAACTAATTCGAATTGAAGCTAAATATATATAGACCACTTCGAGTTAACATCTCAGGTATAATTTACGTCAATTGATTTGAATGGAAGCTAAACATATGTAAATCACTTCAAATTAACATTTCAAGCATAATTCACCAAAATTGATTCGAATCGACGCTAAACACGTATAAATCGTTTCGAATTCACATTTCATCCATAATTCACCTACATTAATTCGAATCAAAGCTAAACATATATAAATCACATCGAAATTAAATCTCATGCATGAACTAACAAAATTGATCCACTTCGAAGGTAGGCATGTATGTTTCATCTTAGAATCCAATCTCAGGCAGCACATTCTAACAAATTTGTCTACGCTTGTCTAACATGCAACATCGATTCTGCTAAAACATTTGTGAAATTAATACTAATTTAGGTGGCGAGGAACACCAACCTCGATCCTAGCTTAGGGCACACAGATTAGCTGGATTGAAGCAAATTCGAACACCAATTGCTCAAAGTCTCCTCAGTCCTTTGCGCAATTCACGACCCAGCCCCGACCCACAAACTAACTCGTGATTTCCGAGAATTTTAGGCACAATTTAGAAGAATTAAGGGTGAGGATCAAATTTATAAAAGGAGAAGAGGTTCGAATTCACCTCGCATGCCCGAAAATGGACGGATGTTCAGTCGAGCTCGTGTCGATTCGCCTCTGTCTGCGGCCGATTCTAGCCCAACCACGCGTGAGGTGGTTCGCCGGCCTTGGCTGCAACGGTCGCCGGCGTGGTCGCGGCTCCTCGAACCCTCTCCGCTCTCTCTCTCTC
>NCQV01116299.1:37430-48828 GCA_002740545.1 Lophocereus schottii
CACGAACCACAACTCTTCAAGCATCATACTCGGAATATGACGTGTGGCCAAAAAAGTAATAAATAGTGTTATATTAAGTTACCATTTAACTAACATAACATTTTTATGAAATACGATACCCCAAATAATCCTAAAACATCACCAGTGGCCTCTCTAATCCCTTTTATACCATGATATATCATATGATTATATATTCAATATAATCGCCTGGGCCGATATTGCTGATGATGGATTTTTCTTAAATGCACATGGTGTTGTATCTCAGCTTAACTATTTTCCTAACATGCTCTCGTTGAACCGTATACATCGTGGTCCTTGAGAAGTGCATTAAAGTAGCAACATCAAACTTTTGACTTTATACCATATCTTTAAGTTAAAGGGTCATCGTCCATAGGGTCACATAGTCACAAGACATAGAGAGGTCAATTATCACTCCTTGTATAGGTCGTCTTTTAAGCGCACACAGTATGATATGTGTGTCATGACATAACTCCCACTTAACTAGGCTTGTCACTCTATATGCTGTATGAATTGCTAGTCTAGATTTTCACTTAAAAATCTAACCTGCGCCACTAGATTAATATACTAAATGCTAATCTTGACACTCAAAATTCGGACTTTAAGGCTCCAATATGAAATCATATCTCATATTCGACTCCCTCAAGTCTCATCTTAGACTCACTAAGGCGACTATATCCTATCTTATTAATACTCTTTCAGTATGAGTAATCAGTATTGCACACCTAGTGCTAATACGATTCAGTCTCATCCTGCCCGCTACTCAAACGTCAGGGCAACTACCTGTGTGATTAGGCCAATTAGAAGCTTGTGACTGTTCAACATGTCTAATAAATAAATCATAGAGCATTTAGAAAAAAAAAAACCTCAGTCTTTATTTCATAAATGCTTATTACAAGGAGAACATATTTGTCACACATAACAAGATTCATCCAAAAACGAAACTCTATGAAGTCTTAGACTCAACATATGAGCTTTGAAAGCATTTCTAGAAATTAGTTTAGTCAACGAATCAACAACCATCTTGTTAGGGGGTATATACTTGATGGCAACTTCTTTTGTCTTTATGGCGTTTCACACAAAGTGATAACGCCTCTCGATGTACTTGGTCTCCTGATGGAACTTCGGATCCTTCGTGAACTGGATAGTAGCTGTGTTGTCACACAACATCTCAATAGGATCATTAACTCTGGAAGTGAGACTAAGATCCTGAAGAAAGCCCCTAAGCCACATTGCCTCCTATGTGGGTAGGCTACATGCTACATACTCTGATTCCATAGTCGACAGAGCTATGTAATCCCGCTTCTTACTGCACCATGATATAGCTCTCACACCTAGGGTGAAGACATAACCTGAGGTTGACCTGGACTCATCTAGATCACCACCCCAATTAGTATCTGAGTATCCTCTCAACTTAAGGTCCCCGCCTTGATAGTATAGGATTAAGTTGGCTGTACCATGAAAGAAGTGTATGGTTCTCTTGAGGGCTTGCCAATGAGCAAGTCATGGGTTGCTCTAGTAACAACTTACCAAATCAACTGTAAAGCAAATGTCAGGCCGTGTACATAACATGGCGTACATTAAGCTTCCTACGACACTAATGTAAGGGACAACAGACACCACAGCACCATCAGCATCTCCCTCCATCATCTTCCTCATCCATTTCCACCATCTTCATCCACCACGCCAGATGCCAGTGCAACCTTCATCATTATCATCCACGCTAGCCTAGGTTGAATGGTGCTGATTAAGAATGGGCAGCTGCTAAATCGAAGGTTGCGTGTAAGCAAGGAGGTACTCTAGGTTTTATCTTTAGGGTTTTTAGTTAGTTTAATTCAAGTTTAGCAAGTTAGGGTTAAATTTTGATGGTTTAATTTCAAGTTTCACTTTAGATTTCTTAGGGTTTTATTTCATTCGAAATTGTTCAATTTTTAATTTCTAATCTATTCTTGTTAGCCAAAATTTAATGTAATCAATTCTAGTCTTGTTGATTTTTTTTATAAGGGTTGTGATATTTGGCTTGGAATTCCATGAAATTTGTTCAACTTGGAAGTTTGGTTCTCTGCTACTGGTTCGATTTTCTGGGTTTAATTGGATTCTGTTGAAGTTGGGATTGTCTTCTTCATATATGTTTCTGGGTTCTCTATTGTTGCTCCATTTGAGAGTCATGGATGCCATTAACGGAGCTCAACCCATCGCCTTCTCCTTCTCATAGTCTTGGTTTGGCTTCTGTTTTTAACCTGCTTATCTTGTATTGCTCTGGTTAATCATTGATGGTAACTTCGACCCCCTTTCCCTCTTCTTCTCTATTTCATGTTTTCGATTTTCTTTGTGCCTCTGATGTTCCTCTATTTCTATTTTCTACTTCTCTTTTGGCTGTGTGATCACTGTTGGTCACTTTTGGTGGTTGAGTGGAGGTAGGGGCTGAGCTTGAAGGCAGGATGCCACGACTCTTTTTCCCTTTCTCATCTGGTTCCTCTGTCCTCTATTTTAGTAGAGAATTAACTTAGGATTGCTTAGGTTATCTTGGAAATGAGGTGAAACTCTACCAACTAGGTGACTTAATGCTTGGCTTTCCTCCCTGTTCTTTAGTTCTCATCTTGTTGATAGTTCAGATGTTTAGGTTCAAGCGTTTTTATCATTTCATATTCCCTATCCCCATATCAACGCTAGCTTAGTTGTATCATTTAAATTTCAGTTTATTTTAATTTATTTCTTTCATTGAGATAATGCATTAGTTATATTTGGGTCATCTAACGTGAAGTTATTTAGACCTCATAAAATCATATGAAAAGTTATTGATTATTTAGAATTAGACCCATTTATAATCTATAGTTTTATTTGTTCATTGTTTTAAGTAATCTAGAAGGATGATAGATTAGTTTATTTCATAGGTAGTGGTCTAATTCTATCCATTGTCTCTGAAGAGATGACCCTCAAGTATTACGATGACAGTTGTACACCTGTAGCTTAATATTTTACCTTGAAAATTATCGAACAAGTTTTTGGCGTGGTTGTCAGGGACAACAACATGAGATTAGGTTGCATTTTCTTTTTCTTACCTATTTTCTTATTGGTTGCATAGATCTTGTTTTACTTTCTTTATTTCGTTATTAATTGTGAATTTGCTTAGTTAATTTCTTGAAAACAAAATCGAAAAGGCTAAAATTGAAAAAAAATTGGAACAATTTTGAAATTAAAAATTGAAAAACTAAAAAATTTTAAAAACAAATGACAATTTTCTATTTCCATCAATTTGAGCATGAAATATTTCGACGGTATTTGTGCAGATTGAATGAATTTCATTCTCAATGTGATAATTATTTTTTTGAGAAATGGAAATTTGCTGAGTGATATTTGAGGGTCTTAATGATGAATATCGAGATCATATTAAGACTATGTACTCTAGGGGTTAGGATGTTTATGCACTAATGCACTAAGACTCTTGATTAGATTTGGGATTTCTTTGAATATTTAGCTCATGATACATGGGAGTATGCCAATACTAGAGAAGCTTTTAGTCACCCTTCTCCTAACCCTTATATGATGCATTCTACACCTGAATTAGGGTGTATCTTATGAGAACTCTCATACTCCATGTCTAACTCTTTCATATGATTATTGTGATTCCTTTGACCATGATGCTGATACTTTTCTATGGCTTGGTAGACCATATAGACAAGAGGCATTAGCTACCGTTTAGTAAGGAGATTTACTTGCAGAGTTTACTCAAGACCAATCTTAGTTTAAGCTCTTCTACACTTAAGGATAGGTCTTCTGATGACTTTGATGTTAGGAGTGAGGTATCGATTCCTTTAGGGCATGATGACCATAGACATTCTAATGATCTTGAGGTTTCGAGTAATCCCTTATCTCCTTTAGCAGTTACTCCCTTCCTAGAGTTTTAGCGCAGTTAGTGACCATCCTGAAGGTAGTCTAATCATTCATGACTCATCTCTCCCTTTGGCTTCCTGAGGAGAGCTTGAAGAGGGAGATGGATTTGAACTAATGCTAATTCTGATAATCAATGTGGCCTATTGGTTGAGCCAGAGGATACCTTTTTTTAGAAGCATTTTCCTGATGAGCTTAGGGATCCCATTTCTATGTAGACTTCCCTTGACTTAGCTCCCATCCTTCCTATTTCACCCCTCTCTTCTCCCCTCCCCATTTTTCTTCCTTCTCTAGACCCTGTCAAGTCTACTTTTGTAAAGTCTAAAACTTTTGTAAGCATGACAATCCTTGTTTAGATTAGACTCTTGATGATAGTGACATATAGAAACTCGAGGATCACTTTAAGGTGAAAGACTTGACCTTAGGCCCTCCTATGAGCTTTGATTGTCACATTTCTTTTGATTGGCCCTGCGTTAGTGCTTTCCTCTCCCCTTTTAGAGATGTTGTACTTCATTTTGATCATTTAGACTACTCTTAATGGTTTTATGCATTCATATAGTCACATCATTGTTAGACCATTGACTAGTGCATCTGATTTTGCATATACACATCTCTCTTTTGATTAGGTTAAGAGCTTTGATAAGTTCAAGAGAGCCTTGAATTGCATTCCTTTTATGTGATCCATTTGGGCTACTCTTGTTTCTCACTAGTTTTATTTTTGTGAGGATTGTGCATGAATGCTTGACAAGTTACTTCGAGCCTTGGTTGGTTTTGATGAGTAGCAACTTGTGAGCTGAGATGGAGTGCCTGATGATCCGTGTCCATGACATCATTTGAGTGAGGCATTAATTTGGGTACAATCAGTACCCGACTTGTTATGATCGTTCCACACCTTCTCTATTCTCTCTTCTTCTTTTTCTTTTTTTAAATTTCTTTTCATACATAGTTGTGGATATTTAGGATTGTAATTATGTGGGTGATTAATCTTGAGGAAAAATTTGGGATTTGTTGAGCCGTGTGGCTACGATCACCCTTGGTTGTATTATGATATATTTTGTTTTGTGATTACTTGTTAGTTATGGATATCCAAGATTGTGAATAGTTATGGATATTTCGTATTTTTTCGTATGTTTTAGTTGTGTGTTTTGTTTCTTTGGTTTTGTGAGTTTTGTTTCTTTGGTTTTGTGTTAGGATATTTTCAAATGATAAATGAAATGCCACAAGTATACAACTAACATCGTAGTATTTGAGGATCATCTCTTTAGGGACGATGGGCAAGATTAAGGTCACAAAAATTATTAAACTAACATAAAAATAAATTCCATAGAAGTAGATATTTTTAGGAGAATAACAAAATAGCAAATAACGATAAACTTGGTTGACCATATTATAAAGCAAACCAATCCTAAGCCTTACTTGCTAACCTAGGTGATCACCACATCTTATGACAATAAACAAATAATCACGTAATTTTTTCTAATAGCGAGCCCACTAATTCAATGTAATAAAGCATCAAACCCAACGATTAAACATGATCTCAGACTGCTTACATAATTTTGATCTTAAAAAAATAAGTCATGGGTAAACTTACAAGTCCAAAAGAAAGCAATTTGGCAAATTCACTTCATTACCCTAGCCCTGTTGAACAAGACAAAGGGGGCAAATTGAATGAACCTAGGCCCCCTGCTTCAACAACTCAGCCCAGAATAACAAGCTCAACACTAACATGTAATGAAGCATAGCAATAGGGAACGAGAGCAGAATGAGCTAAACAGGACAGCCATGGAGACCTCCATTCAACAGGATTTAATACCCAGAGATTCGAGCATCACATAAACAGGAGAAAGAAAACAGGGCAATTGAAGATATAGGAGAGGGGAAAATATGAAATCATTTAGCCAGAATAACAAAACACATAAACCAGAAACACTCTAAAATCAAAATCACGCTTGCAAGTTTTCAACCCAGAATCAGTAATTTGCATTTACTCAACTAAATAAGAACTTTAATCAACTTAGAATCAGAACTTAACTAAAATAACAGAACTGCATATTGAGTGACAGGGCAGAAGGATTCAAAATCAGAAACAGATGGGAAAAAACTAGCATAGCAAACCAGAGAATCAGAAATATGCTTCACCCATTGGTAACAATGGTTGAAACGCCATAGACATGTGCATCGAGATGAAGGCAGGGGAGGGGACGATTGAAATTAACCAAAACTAACATCCAAATCTTACAAAAATAAACAAAAATCGTGAATTACAACCGGGAAACACGAAATAGAGGCATAATTACATGAAATTCGAACCAAAAACCCAAGCTAACATCAAACTGTAACCGAATTTCTCAAACCCTAACTCTGAAAAATCGAAAAATGCATATGAAATTCAAGCTTAAACTTCGAAAATTAAAACTATTTGAACCCTAAAAACCTCCCTAACCTCTATTCTAGTGCCAGTACCCTTCAATTTGTTCTCAGCTTCCCTTCAACTTGAGCCCTTGATTTGCTTGTGCCGTGGACGATGGGATGGGGATGTAGGTGTTGATTGAAGCGTGAAAGGCAATGATGCACTGACATTTTGATGGACGAAGATGGAGAAGTGGTAATTCGTTGAAGAGAGAGAGACAGAGAGAGAGAGAGAGAGAGCTGAGTTAGAGAGATGATGATGAGGACGAGAATGGTGAAGTAGGGGAGGAGGAAGTATCAAGTTTAAGGTAGCTGAGAGGAGAGAGAAGATTCGAGTAAGAAAGGGGGGAAGGTTTACTAGCCACGCGCACGACACGTGGGGGCCAGGTGGGTTTTTCGATTTTATCTATTTTTTCTTTTCTCTTTTTTTTTTCCTCTCACTTTGGGCTAAACAGGATAATGGGCTTAAGGATTGGGTTGGGTTTAAGTAATCTGCCCTTGCTTTATTTCCGGCATGTTTTTATCTTTTTCCTGCATTTTTTTTGTTCACATTTATTCGAGACTTATAAAACAAAATAAAATTGAATAAAAACTTAAAAATAACAATTATAACGAGCATAAATCGGGTATAAAAGTATCGCAAAACTAACACATTTTGGCACGAGCAAATGCCCCCACGCCAAGATTTTGCTCGTCCTTGAGTAAAACAAACTAAACTAACTGGAAAAAATGAAAAATAAGAAAAAGAAAGTCCTAACTCACTGTCGTAGGATTCATGGTTGCATTTAGCATATGCAAGAAGCCTTTTAAACCCCTCGGTCTCCCAAGTAGATGAGTGAGATCTCGTGAGGGTTTTCAAGTGAAATACCCACAAAACTTATTCCAAAAAATAAAAATTTTTTCGTCTTTCTCAAAGCTAATATGTGTAGAGTTAGGGAAAGATATACACACGTTCTAATCAACTAAATCACCCATGTAACCAAGTTATTGATCTGCATATGCACAGAATGTACTTCAAAGTCCTCTACCCCATAAATGATATTAAAGCACTAATTTCTCACCCAATTGAATATCAAGATTTTGAATCTATCCCAGTGCTCGTGTGCAAGTGTATCATTATCCCAAGGCTTAGATTTACCAGAATTAAACTTGATTTCACTTGATTGACATAACTATATTATTATCATATTAACAGTGGAAGCAAGCTTTCCCAGTAGCAGTATTGCCTCAAAGGGTAACACCCAATAGCACATGCCTCAAAGGGATATTTGTCATTCCAAATTTTATTTCATCTTTTTTTTCTTTTTCTTTTTTTTCTTTATTTATAATATTTTTTCCTTCTCTTTTTTTTTTCCGAGAGTGGCAAAAACTAGAGTAACCGTGTCACAAGCAAGTGGGAGAATCATTCATGGGGGCCTAAGACCTAGAGATAATGATAAAGGGATAAACATGGATTAGATTACACAATCTATAATGAGCAGTTGGAGTTAGAATTAAGGCTTCGAATGACACACTGAGGTCGGAGAGTTATCATGCACATCCTACTTATATACAAGCTAACAACCAAACAATAGGGAATTTAAGCTAATCAGAAAGAGTACAAATTTCCCCCAAAAAAAACCAAAATCTTTTTGGATTTTTCAAAAATTTTCAAAAAAAAAAGTATGTACACATGGGTACCCAACCCCCGCACCAAAATTTCACATTGTCCTCATTAGAAGTGGAACAGACACATGAAGACCAAAAAGAAAAATCTAAAAAGAAAACATATGTTCGAAAATAAGAACAAGACTCAAAAACAAAACAACCAATCATAAAAAAAGGAAAGCAATCAACTATACAAAAAGAAATTGGAATAAAACAAAGAAAGAAGAAAAGAGAGAGAGAAGAAGAGAAGAAGAGAAGAAATTTCTAACAAACCAGGTCAGGTGCTAAGTACACCCAAGCCATCTCACATCACAATCACCGATCACAGCTCCGTTCGTGGAGTATCAGACACTCTACATCGCCTTGGCCCAGCAGCTCCAAAAATTATTTCAAATGCTAGCCATTCACTTTGAAGGTGGCACCATTCTAAGGACCCTAAATTCTAACTGCACCATAGAGAAAATCATGTGAGACAATATAAGGACCCGTCCATCTGGACCTAAATTTCTCTGGAAATAGATGGAGCTTAGAGTCATACAAGAGGACTTTTATTCTCGGCCAAACTCTTTCCTAAAAATATATTGATCGTGAAACAACTTCCCCCTCTCTTTGTAAGATCGAGTACTCTCATAAGCCTCAGCTCTAATCTCATCAAGCTCACTTAGTTGCAGTCGTCTCTCCTCATCTGCCTCAGTCAAGTCATAATTAAGCTTTTTAATGACCCACCAAGCTTTATGCTCTATCTCCACAGGTAAATGACAAGATTCACCATAAACTACCCTATAAGATGACATATCTAAAGGAGTTTTGAAAGACGTCCTATATGCCCAAAGAGCATCCACAAGCTTATCAGCCTAGTCTTTCCTATTCCTACTCACTGTATTTTCTAAAATCTACTTGATCTGCCGATTGAATACTTCAACCTGGCCACTGGTTTGAGGATGGTAGGGAGTAGCAAGTCTATAGACTATGGAATACCTCTTCAGTAAGGCATCAAAAGATCGATTATTAAAATAGGTGCCCTGATCACTAATGATAGCACAGGGCATACCAAATCGAGCAAAGACGTTCTCCGTAAGGAATTTCACAACGA
The DNA here is from genome assembly GCA_002740545.1 of Lophocereus schottii. Taxonomy (NCBI): domain Eukaryota; kingdom Viridiplantae; phylum Streptophyta; class Magnoliopsida; order Caryophyllales; family Cactaceae; genus Lophocereus; species Lophocereus schottii. Next base: position 46,489 of record NCQV01116299.1, read on the forward strand.
CTTTAGCTTTATTGGTCCTAGGAGGGATGACCTCAACCCTTTTAGAAACATAGTCCACAGCTAACAAAATGTACTCATTCCCAAAGAAAGACGGAAATGGTCCCATAAAGTCAATAACCCACGCATCAAAAACCTCTACAATAATGATGGGGGTTCAGTAGCATCATATCTCTCCTACTTATTCTACCTAATTGCTGGCATCTAGGGCAACTCTTGCAGTACTCAAATGCATCTTTAAATAAAGTAGGCCAGTAAAAACCACATTGATGAACCTTGGCTGCTGTCTTCCTACCATTAAAATGTCCCCCACAAGCTTGGTCATGATAAAAAGACAGGACGCTTCTCACCTCATGGTCAGGAATACACCTCCTAAAGACTTGGTCAGAGCAGTACTTAAACAAATAAAGGTCATCCCAAACAAAGAATTTCACAAGGTGGAAGAATCTATCTTTGTCATTCTTAGTCCAACCCTTACGGATCCTACCAACAGCTAAGTAGTTCACAATATCAGCATACCAAGGATTAGGGTGAACAACATACAATTGCTCATCGGAAAAGCACTCAGAAACATTGGACTCACTCTCTCTATCATGGAAGATCCTGGACAGATGGTTAGCTATAAGGTTTTTAGAACCTCTCGTATCCTTGATTTCACAGTCAAATTCTTAAAGAATTAAAATCCATCTCACAAGTCTAGGCTTAGCATGCTTCTTAGAAAGAAGGTGCTTAAGAGCAGAGCGATTAGTATAAATAATCACATGTGACCCAATCAGATAAGATCTAAACTTTTCAAAACTAAAGATCGCAGCCAAAAATTCTTTCTCAGTAACAACGTAATTCAGCTGGGCATTATTCAATGTGTGAGTAGCATAGTAGATAACATGGGGTTTCCTATCAATATGCTGTTCTAACATAACCCCAATAGCATAATCAGACGCGTCACATATTAATTCAAATGGCTCTCCCCAGACGAGAGGATAAAGAACACGCGCAGAGGTTAAGGCCTCCTTAAGCTTAGAAAATGCCTCATGACACTCTTCAGAGAAATAAAATGGCACATCCTTAGCTAGCAGATTGGACAAAGGCTTTGCAGTCTTACTAAAATCCTTAATGAAACGATGATAAAAGCCAGCATGTCCAAGAAAACACTGCACCTCTTTCGCACAAGTGGGAGGGCAAAGATTAACAATTAGGTCAATCTTAGCTTTGTTTACCTCAATTCCATCTCGAGAAATAATGTGTCCTATGATTATACTCTTTGTAACCATAAAGTGACATTTCTCCTAGTTCAAAGTCAAATTTTTCTCCCTACACCTCTTCAGCACCTTTCTCAGAATAGACAAACAATTATCAAAAGAAGATCCAATTGTAGAAAATTCATCCATGAAAATTTTCATAGAATGCTTAACTAGATCTGAGAAAATAGAAATCATGTATCTGTAAAAGGTAATAGGGGCATTGCACAGTCTAAACAGCATTCTTCTAAATGCATATGTCCCAGATGGACAAATGAAAGTAGTCTTTTTCTGATCCTCAGAAGCAATAGAGATCTGGGTATAATGGGAGTATCCATCTAAAAAGTAACAGAAGGAATGTTCAGCTAACCTCTCTAGCATTTGATCCAAGAAGAGGAGGGAAAAATGGTCTTTCCTAGTGGCAGCATTCAATTTCATATAATCTATACGCACATGCCACCCATGTTGAACTTGAGTAGGGACTAACTCGTTCTTATCATTCCTAATTAAGGTAATATCGGTCTTCTTAGGAACAAGTTGAACAGGGCTAACCTACTCACTATCAGAGATAGGATAAATAATCCTATAGTCTAACCATTTTAACACTTTCTTCTTCACTACTTCCTGTAAAGTGGGATTTAAATGCCTTTGGCGGTCACAGTAAGGCATAGCATTGTCCTCTAAATGAATTCTATGTTGTACAATAGAAGGACTAATACCCTTGATATCCCCTAAAGTCCATCCTAGAGCTTCCTTGTTCTCTCTAAGTAAAGAAATCAGTTTGTCCTCTTGGTCCAGGTCCAAATCGAAAGCAATAATGACAGGTAAGGATTCATAGGGTCCTAGGAATGCATACTTAAGAGAATCATGAAGGGGTTTCAACTCAAGAGCAATAAGGGAAACAGATTCAAAGGCAAATTCAGAAATAGCAGTGAGTAGACAATCAGCAGTAGAGTACAAGTCATCAAACTCAAGCACATCATATTCAGGCTCATCATTAATAAGAAATAACTCATACTCAGTAGCAAATACATCGTCAAAAGTATCATCAAATACAGAATTTCCTACCCAGTTAAGAGTAGAAAATTCCATATCATCAAATCCA
>NCQV01116300.1:25273-39995 GCA_002740545.1 Lophocereus schottii
GGGGTGTTACATTGATGGTATTAGAGCATGGTCCTGCGACCATAGGGCATGACCTAAGTCTTCCACCTTATATAGTTCCCTAGGAACACGTTCACAATGACGTGATACATGGTTGCCTTGTGTGCAAATGTGAGTTTTATGTGAATGTTAGCCCGTTTACCAAGTTAGGTGCCGCTTAAGTAAGCTGATTGGTTGGATGAAAGAACCATTTGCTAAGGTGTAGGCCAAGTGGCTCGTATTTTCGTGGATAAGTTAAATGTTAGCTCAATCGAAAGTTGTTTCGCCTATGTGCCTCAGTGATTTTAATTGAAAGTGTAAAGAACATATGATTTGAATTTGAATGATTGGAAAAGCCTTAACGCTAAGTTCATCTTTCCCCCTGAAGTATGATTTGCTCCTTAAGCCACATATTGCAGTGAGCAGACGCACTCGAAGATTGGTAGAGAGAGAGCTAGAAGAAGTTAATCATCCTTTTATTAAAAACAAAGAGATTCGAAATAGACAAGCTATTTTTCATCCTTTGAAACTCAAGATTTTGAGATGTTAATGCCGTCTTGACTGTCGAGCCAAATTTATCTTACACTGGAGGATTAGCTTTCTGTTAGTGACGATGAGGGAGTTTAGATTCATAAATACATGCCCTTATGCGTATCAAATGTTGCTTGTAAATATGTACGTGCTAAGCTGTGTGCGTCGATAGAATCCTTCGTAATGGGCTAGGAATTAGTTGCTATGATTGATAAGCCTACTAAATGGTACCTTGTTGTTGTGAATTTTGAATTGCCTGAGTGAAAGTAGGTGATATTTTCACATGCATGCTTGAAAAACTAAATGCTAGTGGTAGGTTCTCATTAAACATTACGTAAGTGTACCTACTATTCCCCTTTCTTGGCATTGTTGCCTAAGCCGCACATTACTTGCATTCTATTATACGGATTGTTATTCGTGAATGGGGTGATGATGTTTTGGCTTGAACGAACCCTAATACACCCAGAAAGCGAAAGGGAGGAAGAACCTAGCAAACTTTAGAGTTGTGCATAGTAAACGATCCCTACTAACGTAAGCGACCTATAGTAAGATTCCTAAAATCACCTGTGGGATAGGTGTACCTCGTAAGACCTCAACTGGTACCTATAAGACCATTAATGTCGACCGTACTCAAAATGAACATAGCCATAGCATTGCAAACAGTCTAAGGCATATAGAAGCTCATTTAGTTATTTAAGTTCGTTATTTGCGACTAGTTATGTGTTTTATGAATGAGTTGTTGCACGTCTGGGAGTTGCTGGACTTGAGTTTGGTTTGGTATGTGACTTAATTATCCAGATGATTTAAGTTTTGTAATTCATGACTTGGTCATTTAAATAAAACAAGTTTTATAATTCATAGCATGATATGACCTCTGACTCATTGTTTGCCTTCCGTGAATGCTATGATTCCATGTTATAGCTAAGTAACTGCACGCGTCGTATTTGGAGTATGATGAGATGACCCTAGGAACCTACGTTCATATATTTTTGCATTAGCCCTTATTTGATTGATTAGAGTAGCACAGAGGAAGCATGTAGGCCCATAAGTCGCAGGCCTAGGACTCGTCCAGGAGCATACCCATTCATTTGCATGAATCTATGACTTAAGAGACAATCAGCTCCAAGTAGTGACCTTAGGAAAGGTCTCCCCCATCAAAAAAAAAACCATCGACTTACATCCTTACCCCGGAGTTTTCTTCCCAAATTGTCCCTATCAACATGTTTGTTGATTCGTGATATATGTGGATCTTAACCCTTGGTATGTTATGTGATCGACTCTACGTGATGCCAATGTGATTTCAAATTCCACTTCAAGTCCCTTTATTGCCGATATGGCGTAATTTGTTATCTCTGTTATCTTAATGCGACGTGGTAACTTTCTAGTAAATGATTTGACTTTAAAATGACCTAATACCTTCACGCTTTTGAATGAACCTGACTAAGTTAACTCCTTCATATAACTTTAGCATGTCCTGTCTAGTAGCCATGAATGAAATGTTTAAAAGTTATTTGGAATTGATATAAAAATATAGAAATGCCGGTCATATATGCTTTCGTATTGTAAATTGCCTGCCATATGTGCCTTAGCCGGTTTCATGTTACACCCAACTCTTAGGCTTAAGAGCGCTGAATTGCTGATACTATGCAATACTATGTGATGCTACTGTACTTAAATGATGCTATGTGGTGCTATGTGACGTTCTTATTATTCTAATGTGTTATAGGAATCTCTAAGTTAACCGTTGTGATCCTAAAGGTGACTTGAATTCATGTTTTAGAGTGAGACTACTAGTGTATGACCTTAAGATGTCATTGTCCCGATTGTCATGCCTTTGGGTACCCACTTATAGATGTATATGCATAGAATTATTGCTTGCCATGCGAACTGAGTCTAGATTATCGAAAATCATTATTCATTTTCAAAACAAGCTCAATATGGTTTCCATGCAAACTCATTTGCCCCTCTTCAATGCGATTTGCCATCGGCGCCTAAATAGAGTGAGTAGACGCTTGAAGAGGATTGATGAGGAGGAGACTAGATACCATAAGCCTTTTTCTTTCGATTTAAAAGAAGTAGTGCTGCAGGATGAAACCTTTTAGAAACGTATCATCTAGACCATAGTTTGTGTGCGTACACTCTAGGAATGACTGAACTTAACTTTAGAATTTCGAGGATGGAATTCTTTTAAGGGGGGAAGAATGCAAGACCCGCCTTCTTTATTTTACGTTAATCTGGCTGTCGTACCTTCTAGGTTATTAAAATCGTATTGCTATTAACTATACGAGTTAATTATTACTGATGCGCTTATGTGAACGATAATTTTATCAAAAAGAATGTTTTCGTCGTTATTAATGCTATTATCATTATTAGTTTTGAAAATCTTTCGATGATTTTTAGTATGCGTTAATATAGATTATTAACGAGTACTAAATCGAGTAGGAACTCGAGTTCGGCTAGCTGGTCAACCTTCGAATTAGTTTTGAGGTTTAATAAACCGAACCTTAATGTATTTGGGGTCGAATAATCGACGAAGGGTTGTATCTTTGATTCGGGTTAGGGTATAAGGTATGACATTGGAAATTAGACTAGCGATGTTAGTTAAATGGGTAAACAACAAAAAAAAAAAAAAGAACGAAAAGGGGGCCAAAGCCCCCTTCTTCAGCCAAAAACCAACAACAGAGGGAGGGGCGTTTTTGGCTGCCCAGCCCCCGGCGACCACCAACACACGAAGAGGGAGAAAGAAAGGGCGACAGCGAAAGAGAGAGGGGCAGCGTTGTCACCGCCGACATGGGGTCGGCCACGGTTCCCCCTGTGTGACAACTCCAAGCTCGAAAGCAAAGAGAGCAAGATCGAGTGAGAGCGAAGGAGCGACTGCGAGAGAGGGAGATCGAGGCCACGCACATTGATGCCGATGGGACGACGGCGTCGCTGGCGAGGCGCTCTGGTGGGCTCGGATTTGATGACCAACAAGAGTCACGTGAATCAAGGTTTAAGGGCTAGGGTTTCGGTCTGCCTGCATTTGATGCTAATTGGATCGACGATTGGAGTTCTCCAGTATCCAATTCGAGGCCAAAGGCCCTTGGAACGGATGTTAAGCTTGGAGTCCAGGTGGGTGTTTCTCGCCTTTTAAGTATTAGTAGTTTTGAAACTGTTTTAACCCTTAAGTTGCGATGCATGTCAGTTTAGGTCTAGTCAGATTAATTGAAATTATACATGTTCTGTTTTGGCTGAATTTAGTTTAAATCGATGCATGTTAAGTTTAGTTAGTTCATTCCTGAAAGTGATTTCGAAATAACCCAACGATGCTTTGAATCGATATATATTAGTTTAGTTAATACACGCCTATTAGTAGATTCGAAATGAAATGATGTATGTGGATTTAGTTAATTTAAGTTTAAAAGTAGCCTTTGAGACGACCTAAGCATGCCTTGGATCAATGCTTATTGAGTTAGTTGTTTCATACTTAAAAAGTATTCTTTGAAACTACCTGAGAACATCTTAAGCCGATGCATGTCTAGTTGATTACTTATGCATTGAAAACGACATGAGAATGACATGCTAATTTTTTAAATGTAAGTTATGAATGCAAGTTAGTTCATGTCTTATTGGTTCTTCTAGTTCGTCATGAGAATGACATGCTTGTTTCTTAAATGTAACTTATGAATGCAGGTTATTTCATGACTTATTGGTTCTTCTAGTTTGTTGAGTACCCTGCTTAAGTTAATGAAATATATATGCTATACAAGTCGTATTGTGTCGCTGAATGGGTGCTACTTGCTCGGTAAGTACACAAGCTCTATTACACATTTCTTTATTAGCTTTCATGCCAATATGCTATGGTTATAAAATTGAAAACCGGCATGGTAGTTGGATGGTTTAAGGTAGAACTATGAGTGGTTCGAGGTTTCCTATGGTCGGTTGCTATGTAAGAAGGGAGTCTGGGTATTGATTAACAGCAATCATGTGGATTGCGAGGTCATATGTGGCACATGTTGCTAAGTTGAATTATAAAGTGTTTGAATGTAACATGTGCACCCCTACCGTTTCTATGTTATTAAGTTTGATTATTTGCATAAGGGTGAGTTTTGAAAAAAAAGGTTTCATGTTTTGAAATGATAGTAGCCATAATTCTTAGTGCATGATGGCCTATTTTAACTAAATGAATACAATTTTGGGAGTGAATTCGCTTGAACGGGGGAATCCTTAAAGAGTTTTACAAAGGTGTGAGTTGTATGATAAAGGATTTTGCTGTGAGGAGCAGCAAACTTGTTAGCCGTTATGGCCATACGCTTTAAATTGCCTAAGATAATGTGCTTTAGACAATATGATATGAATGATGTTAGTCTAGGGAATAAGTCCTGGTACTAGGAAACCCTAGAAGGCCCTGACGAGAGTAATGGTCCAATATGTTAAATGTAGCCATCCCGGGAGTAAGAGCTTATGCGTGAGCATTAGGTCTCACTATGGGGTTGAGAATAGATCTCACCCAATCAGCACCTGTAATGATCTTATGCCAGATGTATTTTCCTAATAAGCGAAGAAAAGAACTCGGCATTACGTCATTTCAAGTATTTCAGAAACAAAATTTTTATAGGCCATTAAGAGGCCGAATGAATGGGACGTGAAAAGCTTATAAAGGTCAGTGCACGACCGATATGAAAGAGATCTCTTTCAAAGAATGTGAGCCTCAAGAGGCTAAGAGAAGAGTTTTTATGAGCCTCAAGAGGCTAAATGAAGTGTTTTCAGTAAAAAGAAAGAAAGCTGCCTGTGCATGACGTGTGCATATTCAATGTATAACTTATGATTGAGATTCTAAGATAGAAATATGAAAAAGAAAGCCTTATGAGCATATTTCATACATACCTTATGAATGAGATTTGATTAAGACTTGAGATGTGTATGTCTTATGCATATCATATCTATGAAATGCCAAGAAATTTATGATTATGAAAAGAGATAAACTTATGTGCACATCATATGAATGAGGTTTCATGCATAGTTTGAATGGAATGCTAAGAAGTTATGTTTATGAAAAAGAAAGATTCCTATGCTTAGCCCTCGATACTTGCTTATGTGCTTAAGTGCTTGTTAGTTAAGGAATTCAGTCACTCAGGGGCTTGAAGATGAGTTTGACTGGCTAAAAATGAAGTTCATGGATAGTGATCCTTCCTTGAGGATTTAGGAATGCCTAATATGATAGTAAAGTATGAATACGTGATATGTGACTATTAAAGATATTATTGCCTGCAATGGTTTTGGTTTTAAGGGGGTCGGGAAACACTTACTGAGCGAGTGGTTGCTTATCCCACTACTCTTTCTCCCTTTTCCCCAGGTCTTCTTTATGATAGGAAGAAGTTGAGTCAATTATACCGAAATGGAAGTTACCCTTACTTAAAGGGAGTCAAATGTGTCCGTAGTGAAGCAGTCTCGCTGCTTTGATGTTGTAGAACGTATTCTTAGTTTGTAAACATATGTAAACCCAGTATTCTAGTTCATGTAATTTATATGGTATAAAGGTCGCTCTGTATGCCCGTCTGACCTAACCATCTAATTAGTTAGATGTCCTCTTGGTCAAAGTTAGTTATGTTTTGGGATGTAAATGCCAATACTCTGGTTATGTGAGCCGTTGAGTTGTATCTTTTATTTCTTTTTTATTAATGAACTATATTATTTGAGTACTTCGAACGAGTTGCTCGTTGAGTTATGAATTCCGACGCGTAGCCGTTGAGCTTATTTTAAAATATTGTGTGCTTCCGTTGATTGCAAGGGTTTATTGTAAGGCTTTTAGCCTGAAATGGTCAGTTTTTAAGGGAAACTCTGTCCATTTTGCCCCATAAATTAGGTAAGAAGTAAGAAAATGTAACGCTCCTGGCTGTAGGGGCTGGGGGTGTTACATTGATGGTATCAAAGCACGGTCCTGCGGCGATAGGCCGCGATCTAAGTCTTGCATCTCATATAGTTGCCCATGAACGTGTTCATGATGACGTGATACATGCCTGTCTTGTGTGCAAATGTGAGTTTTATGTGAATGTTCGAGGGTTTACTTTGTTTGGTGCGGCTTGAGTAAGCTGATCAGTTGTATGAAAGAACTATTTGTCAAGGTGTAGGCCAAGTGGCTCGCATTTAAGTTAAATGTTAGCTTAATCAAAAGTTGTTTCGCTTATATGCCTTAGTGATTTTAATTGAAAGTGTAAAGAACATATAATTTGAATTCGAATGATTGGAAAATCCTTAACTCCAGGCTTGTCTTTGCCCTTGCAGTACGATTTGCTCCTCGGCCCCATGTTGGAGTGAGCAGACGTACTCGAAGGTTGGTAAAGAGAGAGCTAGAACCAGTTAATCATCCTTTCATTAAAAATAAAGAGATTCGAAATAGATAAGCTATTTTTCATCCTTTGAAACTCAAGATTTTGAAATGTTAATGCCGTCTTAACTGTTGAGCCAAGTTTATCTTGCATCGAAGGATTAGCTTTCCGTTAGTGATCCTTCGTAATTGTATACGTGCTAAGATGTGTACGTCAATAGAATACTTCGTAATGGGCTAGAAATTAGTTACTATGATTGATAATCCTACTAAATGGTACCTTGCTGTTGTGAATTTTGAATTGCCTGAGAGAAATTAGGGATATTTTCACATGCATGCTTGAAAAACTAAATGCTAGTGGTAGGATCTTGTTAAACATTGCGTAAGTGTACCTACTGTTCCCTTTTCTTACCATTGTTGCCTAGGCTGCACATTACTTGCATTCTATTATACAGATTGTTATTCGTGAATAAGGTGATGATGTTTTGGCTCGAACAAACCCTAATACACCCAGAAAGCGAAAGGGAGGAAGAACCCAGCAGACTTTGGAATTGTACATAGTCAATGATCCCTACTAAGGTAAGCGACCAACAGTAAGATCCCTATAATCACCTGTGGGATAGGTGTACCTCATAAGACCTCAACTGGTACCTATAAGGCCATTAATGTCGACCGTACTTAAAACTAACTTAGCCATAGCATTGCATACAGTCTAAAGCCTATAGAAGCTAATATAGTTATTTAAGTTCGTTATTTGTGACCAGTAATGTGTTTTATGAATGAGTTGAATGAGTTGTTGCATGTCTGGGAGTTGCTTGACTTGAGTCTGGTTTGGTATGTGACTTGATTATCCAGATGATTTAAGTTTTGTAATTTCATGACTTGTCATTTAGATAATACAAGTTTTATAATTCATAGCATGATATGACCTCTGACTCATTGTTTGTCTTCCGTGAATGCTATGATTCCATGTTATAGCTAAGTAACTGCATGCGCCGTATTTGAAGTATGATGAGACGACCCTAGAAACCTGTATTGATATATTCTTGCCCTTATTTGATTGATCAGAGTAGCGAAGCGGAAGCATGTAGGCCCATAAGTCATAGGCCTAGGACTCGTCCAGGAGAATACCCATTCATTTGCACGAATCTATGACTTAAGAGACAATCAGCTCCAAGTAGTGACCTTAGGAAAGGTCTCCCCTATTAAAAAAAACCATCGATTTACATCCTTACCCCGAAGTTTTCTTCCCAAATTGTCCCTATCAACATGTATTGTTGATTCGTGATATATGTAGATCTTAACCCTTGGTATGTTATGTGATCGACTCTATGTGATCCAATGTGATTTCAAATTCCACTTCAAGTCCCTTTGTTGCCGATATGGCGTAATTTATTGTCTCTGCTATCTAAGTGTGATGTGGCAACTTTCTAGTAAATGATTTGACTTTAGAATGACCTAATATCTTCACGCTTTTGAATGAACCTGACTAAGTTAACTCCTTCATATGACTTTGGCATGTCCTATCTAGTAGCCATGAATGAAATGTTTAAAAGTTATTTGGAATTGATATAAAAACAAAGAAATGTCGGTCATATATGCTTTCGTACTATAAATTGCCTACCATATGTGCCTTAGCCGGTTTCATGTTAGAGCTAACTCTTAGGCTTAAGAACGCCTAATTGGTGATACTATGCAATACTATGTGATGCTACTGCACTTAAATGATGCTATGTGGTGCTATGTGATGTTCTTATTATTCTAATGTTTTATAGGAATCTCTAAGTTAACCGTTGTGATCCCAAAGGTGGCTTGAATTCTTGTTTTAGAATGAAACTACTAGTGTATGACCTTAAGATGTCATTGTCCCGATTGTCATGCCTTTAGATGCCCACTTATAGATGCATATGCATAGAATTATTGCTTGCCATGCGAACTGAGCCTAGATTATCGAAAATCATTGTTCATTTTCAAAACAAACTCAATATGGTTTCCATGCCAACTCATTTGCCCCTCTTCAATGCGATTTGCCCTCGGCATCTAAGTAGAATGAGTAGACGCTTGAAGAGGATTGGCGAGGAGGAGACTGGATACCATAAGCCCTTTTCTTTCGATTTAAAAGAAGTAGTGCTATAGGATGAAACCTTTTAGAAAGCTATTGTGTAGACCATAGTTTGTGTGCGTACACTCTAGGAATGACTGAACTTAGCTTTAGAATTTCGAGGATGAAATTTTTTTAAAGGGGGGAAGAATGCAAGACCTTCCTTCTTTATTTTACGTTAATATGGCTGTCGTACCTTCTAGGTTATAAAAATTGTTTTATTATTAACTGTACAAGTTAATTATTACTGATGCGCTTATGTGAATGATAATTTTATCAAAAAAAATGTTTTCGTCGTTATTAATGTTATTATCATTGCTAGTTTTGAAAATCTTTCGATGATTTTTAATATGTGTTAATATAGATTATTAACGAGTAGTAAATCGAGTAGGAACCTGAGTATGACTAGCTGGTCAACCTCCGAATTAGTTTTGAGGTTTAACAAATCGAACCTTGATGTATTTGGGATCGAATAATCAACAAAGGGTTGTATTATCGATTCAGGTTAGGATAAGAGGTATGAGATTGGAAATTAGACAAGCAATGTTAGTTGAATGGGAAAACAACAACAAAAAAAAGGAAAAGGAATGAAAAGGGGGCCGAAGCTCCCTTCTTCAGCTAAGACCCAACGATGGAGGGAAGGGCGTTCTCCGCTGCCCAGCCCCCAGCGACCACCAACACACGACGGGCGAGAAAGAAAGGGAGACAGGGGGGGAGAGAGAGAGGAGCGGCGGTGTCGCCGCCAGCATGGGGTCGGCCACAGTTACCTCTGTTTAACAACTCCAAGCCCGAAAGCAGAGAGTGCGAGATCGAGCGAGAGCGAAGGAGCGACTGCGAGAGAAGGAGATCGAGGCCACGCACATCGATGCCGGTGGGACGACGGCGTCGCTGGCGAGGCATTCTGGGGGGCTCAGATTTGGCGACCACCAAGAGCCACGTGAATCAAGGTTTGAGGGCTAGGGTTTCGGTCTGCTTGCGTTTGGTGCTAATTGGATTGACGTTTGGAGTTCTCCAGTATCCAATTCGAGGCCAAAGGCCCTTGGAACGGATGTTAAGCTTGGAGTCCAGGTGGGTGTTTCTTGCGCCTTAAGTATTAGTAGTTTTGAAACTGTTTTAACCCTTAAGTTGCGATGCATGTCAGTTTAGGTCTAGTTAGATTAATTGAAATTATGCATGTTCTGTTTCAGCTGAATTTAGTTTAAATCGATGCATGTTAAGTTTAGTTAGTTCATGCCTAAAAGTGACTTCGAAATAACCCAACGATGCTTTGAATCGATATATGTTAGTTTAGTTAATACATGCCTATTAGTAGCTTCGAAATGAAATGTGAATGTTTAGAATCGAAACCTATATACTTAGGTAATTCATGTCTAATTAATAGCTTCAAAATGAAATGTGAATGCTTCGAATCGATACTTGTGTGATTAGTTAAATAGTTTCCCGAATAGTGACTTTGAAATGATAAATGAACACCTCGAATCAATGTCTGCCTATTTGGTTAAATCATATTTAAAAGTAGCGCTTAAATCAACTAAGCATGTCTTGAATCGATGCCTGCTGAGTTAATTAATTAATGTTTGAAAGAAGCCTTTGAATCGACCTAAACACACTTTAAGCCGATGTATGTTGAGTTAGCTGATGCATGCTTAAGGGTAGCTTTTGAAACAACCTAAACATGCCTTAAGTTATTGTAAGTTGAGTTAGTTGATCATACTTGAAAAATAGCCTTGAAACGACCCTGCTTAAGTTAATGAAATATATATGTTATGCAAGTCGTATTGTGTCGCTGAATGGGTGCTACTTGCTTGGTAAGTACATAAGCTCTATTACACATTTCTTCATAAGCTTTCATGATAGTATGCTATGGTTATAAAATTGAAAACCGAGATGGTAGTTGGATGGTTTGAGGTAGAGCTATGAGTGGTTCGAGGTTTCCTATGGTCGGTTGCTATGTGAGTAGGGAGTCTGGGTATTGATTAACCGCAATCGTGTGGATTGCAAGGCCATGTGTGGCACATGTTGCTAAGTTGAATTATGAAGTGTTTGAATGTGTACATGTGCACCCCTACCGTTTCTATGTTATTAAGTTTGATTATTTGCATAAGGGTGTGTCTTGAAAAAAAAGGATTTCATATTTTGAAATGATAGTAGCCGTAATTCTTAGTGCATGATGGTCTATTTTAACTAACTGAGAACAGTTTTGGGAGTGAACTTGCTTGAACGGGGGAATCCCTAAAGAGTTTTACAAAGGCGTGAGTTATATGATAAAGGATTTCGTTGTGAGGAGCAACAAACTTATGAGCCGTTATGGCCATACCCTTTAAATTGCCTAAGATAATGTGCTTGGACAATATGATATGAATGATGTTAGCCTAGTGAATAAGTCCTGGTTCTAGAAATCCTTAGAAGACCCTGATGAGGGTAATGGTCCAATATGTTAAATGTAGCCATCCCGAAAGTAAGAGCTTATACATGAGCATTAGGTCTCACTATGGGGTTGAGAATAGATCTCACCTAATCAGCACCCTATAATGATCTTATGCCAGATGTATTTTCCTAATAAGCGAAGAAAAGTACTCGGCATAACGCGATTTCAAGTATTTCAGATAGAAATTTTTTATAGGCTAGTAAGAGGCCAGATGAATAGAACGTGAAAAGCTTATAAGGGTCAGTATACGACCGACATGAAAGATATCTTCTTTAAAGAATGTGAGTCTCAAGAGGCTAAGAGAAGAGTTTTTGTGAGCCTCAAGAGGCTAAATGAAGTGTTTTCAATACGAAGAAAGAAAGCTACATGTGCATAACATGTGTATATTCCAAGTATAACTTATGAATGAGATACTAAGATACAAATATGAAAAAGAAAGCCTTATAAGCATATTTCATGCATATCCTATGAATGAGATTTGATTAACACTTGAAATGTGTATGTCTTATGTGTGTCATATGAATGAAATGCAAAGAAAAGTATGATTATGAAAAGAGATAACCTTATGTGTGCATCATATGAATGGGGCTTCATGCATAGTTTGAATGGAATGCTAAGAAGTTATGTTTATGAAAAAGAAAGATTCCTATGCCTAACCCTCGATACTTGCTTATGTGCTTAAGTGCTTGTTAGTTAAGGAATTTAGTCACGTAGGGGCTTAAAGATGAGTTTGGCTGACTACAAATGAAGTTTATGGATAGTAATCCTTCCTTGAGGATTTAAGAATGCCTAATATGATAGTAAATTATGAATACGTGATATGTGACTATTAAAGATATTATTGCCTATAATAATTTTGGTTTTAAGGTGGGCAGGAGACACTTGCTAAGCGAGTGGTTGCTCATCCCACTACTCTTTCCCCTTTTTCCCTAGGTTTTTTTTTTATGATAGGAAGAAGTTGAATTAGCTATGCCGAAATAGAAGTTACCCTTGCTTAAAGAGAGTCAAGTGTGTCCATAGTGAAGTATTCTGGCTGCTTTGCTGTTATAGAATTTATTCTTAGTTTGTAAACGTATGTAAACCCAGTATTCTAGTTCATGTAATGCACATGGTATAAAGGTCACTCTGTATGGCCGTATGAGCCAACCATCTAATTAGTTAGATGTCTTCTTAGTCAAAGTTAGTTATGTTTTGGGATGTAAATGCCAATACTCCGGTTATGTGAGCCGTTGAGTTATATCTTTCATTTCTTCTTTATGAATGAACTATATTATTTGAGTACTCCAAACGCGTTACTCGTTGAGTTATGAACTCCGCCGCATAGCCGTTAAGCTTATTATTGTACGCTTCCGTTGATTGCAGGGGTTTATTGTAAGGCTTTTAACCTGGAGACGGTCAGTTTTTAGGGGAAACTCTGTCCGTTTCACCTCATAAATTAGGTAGGAAGTAAGAAAACGTAACGCTCTGGCCGTAGGGGCTGGAGGTGTTTCATTGATGGTATAAGAGTAAGGTCCTGCGACCATAGGCCGCGATCTAAGTCTTGCATCTCATATAGTTGCCAAGGAACGCGTTCACGATGATGTGATACATGCCTCTCTTGTGTGCAAATGTGAGTTTTATGTGAATGTTCGCACGTTTACCTTGTTAGGTGCGGCTTGAGTAAGCTGATTGTTGGATGAAAGAACCATTTGCTAAGGTGCAGGCCAAGTGGCTTGCATTTAAGTTAAATGTTAGCTCAATCGAAAGTTGTTTCGCTTATATGCCTTAGTGATTTTAATTGAAAGTGTAAAGAACATATGATTTGAATTCGAATGATTGGAAAAGCCTTAACTCTAAGCTCATGTTTGCCCCTGAAGTACGATTTGCTCCTTAGGCCCCATATTGGAGTGAGCAAACGTACTCGAAGGTTGGTAGAGAGAGAGCTAGAAGCAGTTAATCATCCTTTTATTAAAAACAAAGAGATTCGAAATAGACAAGCTATGTTTCATCCTTTGAAACTCAAGACTTTGAGATGTTAATGCCGTCTTGACTGTCGAGCCAAGTTTATCTTACACTAGAGGATTAGCTTTCTGTTAGTGACGATGAGGGAGTTTAGATTCATAAATACACGCCCTTATGTGTATCAAATGTTGCTTGTAAATATGTACGTGCTAAGATGTGTGCGTCGATAGAATCCTTCGTAATGGGCTAGGAATTAGTTGCTATGATTGATAAGCCTACTAATGGTACCTTGCTGTTGTGAATTTTGAATTGCCTGAGTGAAAGTAGGTGATATTTTCACATGCATGCTTGAAAAACTAAGTGCTAGTGGTAGGTTCTCATTAAACATTATGTAAGTGTACCTATTATTCCCCTTTCTTGCCATTGTTGCCTAAGCCGCACATTACTTGCATTCTATTATACGGATTGTTATTCGTGAATGGGGTGACGATGTTTTGGCTCGAACGAACCCTAATACACCCAGAAAGTGAAAGGGAGGAAGAACCTAGCAAACTTTGGAGTTGTGCATAGTAAACGATCCCTACTAACATAAGCGACCTACAGTAAGATTCCTATAATCACCTGTGGGATAGGTGTACCTCGTAAGAGCTCAACTGGTACCTGTAAGACCATTAATGTTGACCATACTCAAAACGAACATAGCCATAGCATTGCATACAGTCTAAAGCCTATAGAAGCTTATATAGTTATTTAAGTTCGTTATTTGTGGATGAATGAGTTGTTGCACGTGTGGGACTTGCTTGACTTGAGTCTGGTTTAGTATGTGACTTGATTATCTAGATGATTTACGTTTTGTAATTCATGACTTGGTCATTTAGATAATACAAGTTTTGTAATTCATAGCATGATATGACCTTTGACTCATTGTTTTCCTTGTGTGAATTGTATGATTCCATGTTATAGCTAAGTAAGTGCATGCGCCGTATTTGAAGTATGATGAGACGACCCTAGAAACCTGTATTCATATATTTTTGCCCTTACTTGATTGATCAGTGTAGCGGAGCGGAAGCATGTAGGCCCATGAGTTACAGGCCCAGGACTCGTCCAGGGGCATACCCATTCATTTGCACGAATCTATGACTGAAGAGACAATCAGCTCTAAGTAGTGACCTTAGGAAAGGTCCCCCCCATCAAAAAAAAAAAAAACCATCGATTTACATCCTTACCCCGGAGTTTTCTTCCCAAATTGTCCCTATCAACATGTATTGCTGATTCATGATATATGCGGATCTTAACCCTTGGTATGTTATGTGATCGACTCTACGTGATACCAATGTGATTTAAAATTCCACTTTAAGTCCCTTCATTGCTGATATTGCGTAACTTAATGTCTCTACCATCTTAGTGTGACGTGGTA
>NCQV01116322.1:0-20607 GCA_002740545.1 Lophocereus schottii
TAAGCAATGATTCCATTCTTAGATTATCAGCAAAGCATCATCCAAAAATATAAGAGGACATAATCAAGTACCCAAATGAACGCAAAGGTCGTCCACCATTCTAATCCACACAACCTCCCAAATATAGGAAGAAGTATGTACTGACAGCGATATATTTGAAGGCTAGAATTCCCATCAAATTCCTCAACAAGTGAACACTTTAATGAGCTGCTTTGCTGTTCCCCAAAGAGAACACAATCTTAGGTCCTATGTATGGCTATCGTACATTTCCGTCCTCCTAAGACAAAGATAAAGTGCTAGTGTTGGGTTGTTTCTCTTGTCATATGATAAGAGACTACCAAGGATTTCAACTAAGAAATGAGTTACTTCCAGATATGTTGTGCTCAATGAAACCATCATTCCTTATCTGTTGCAACTATTGCGAAACTGATATACCTATTTCTCTCATTTGAACATCATAATCCAACAACTTTTTCAGTCCTAACGACAAATCACATCCTATGAGACTAACCACTTGATGGGTTGTATCTCTGTGTTCAAATATTCATTCAATGATCAATATTCAAAATAGATAACAGATAATTAACAAAGGTACATAGACCCCTTCTTTATAGGTATGCAACCTTCCTAATGCAAACTAATACGACTCCCAATAGAAGTCGGAAAATATAATATTCCTAGTAATAATATGATACCGTAATACTAATACTAATAGAAATAGGAAACCATAATAGACTACAATCCAAATCCAAGTATGACTCTAATAAAATCTCCTTAATTATCTATGATTCCATCCATTCTTTCCGGCTTGTAAAAACACGCCACAGGACAGTTGACATGAAGATACTCATCCAACAAATCAAGAGCGATAGGACGCAACTCATCCTCGTGAAACCAAGAATTATCGGATTGGAGAATGAACCAAGAATTGTTGAAAACCTCCAGTACCAATACTGACAATCTCATCTTCCAATATGACTTCAACGTTATTGACCATCGACGGTGGAGAAGGAAGCAGCTTCGGCACAGAAACTAAAGGAGTCACGAAACCACCTATGACAATTGCAGAAAATGAGGGAGGCTCAAACGTACTTTGGTAGTGTCAAATCCTCAACGTTGAAGATAGGACCAAAAGATAAATCAGGAGGTAAGTCAGTCAAATATGCATTTGAGCTAAGACATTACAAAATGTAACAAGGTCCAAAAGCTCGAGTAATGAGCTTTTGGAAACAATGATTTGAAAATTGCTTAGGACGAATTCGGACCATCACAAAATAACCCTCATTAAGCTCTAGCTTTTTATGAAGCACATTGGCAACAAGTTTTTTTATTACTCTCCACAATTTTCAATTGATTATCGGTCTTGGCCACTAGAGCTAAGATCATTTAAGATTGCTGACCATCTATTTCACATTCATATTTAGATAAAAAAATGTAACTATTTAGGCTATTCGTTTGAATGAAAGCACTTAGATGTAGTTCCTTTATCCTTATTATAATCTTGCAATGGGGCAAGAGCTAATGTAATTCTTTTTTCGTTATGACTAAACACGTAAGTGTTATCCTTGCCAAAATTAGTAGCATTTTTTTTATCATAAATCTAGGGACGACCGACCAAAACATGGGCAACATCTACAGGTAAGACATTACAGCAAACTTCTCGGAACATGCACCTAACTGTAGAGGGACCTCACACTTCTCATAAATTGTCAATGATGTCTTATCAACCCAAGCAACTTTCATAGAAGTCGAACAAGGTTCACATTTAAGGGTTCACATTTAAGGCTTAAGGTTGAGAAGTCTAACAGCAGATTTTGAAATCACATTCATGCAACTACCATTGTCAATGACTAAACCAAGAATTTTATCCTGACATGGCATTTTAGCCTCAAAGATCGCAGTACGTTCTCAAGAATCACAATTAACACAAGAAGACATCCCATCACAAAAAGGTGATGATCTCCCTCATACTCTTCATGCTCACTCTCAGTGGCAGTATCACCTACAACATGATAGACATTCTCATCTACTGGTTCATCTTCTTCAAGATTTCCTAATGCTATGGTTAGAGCACGATGGGGACAACGAGAAGATGGATGGCCTCTCTTATGACACTTATGACACGTTATGGATGAAGAAGAAGAGTGGCCAAAAGGTGAGGTGATGNNACTACCTTTGCCGAAGTTGGTGGCTAACCAGGGTGGGGGTCATTCATAGCAAACTGATTATACTGAGTTGACCACCTTAAAGGGCTCAGACTCTCCGGCTTGGGAAGCCCACCTATGAGAATAGGAAGACTTTTATACTTCTCCATTTCTAGGGCCTTTTGGTAAGCCTCTACTGAAGACTGAGGATGGTGCAAGCTCACTTCTCCTTTAAGGTCATCTCTAAGCCCATTAATAAACCTACTCACAGTTTCAATATTGTTCTTCTCCAACAACACATTTAAGCTTCATCTCCTCAAATTGGGCACAATAACCTGACAGACTGACACATTAGTATTCAATTGTTTCAAGTTCAGCCAATTATTCATCATCTATCTTTTATGGAATGACCGCATTTTTTTTTTTTTTTGGCAGTTTTTGTTTCATTTCATCTAACAAAGTAATGGGCAGCTCACCTGAGTAATCTATCTCCCTTTGCACACCTTGCCAATATTTCTTAGCAGAACCAATAACTTTTATTTTAGCAAACTGAACTCTATGAATTTCAATCATGCCATAAAATTCAAAGTAATCCTCTAGGCGGTCCAACCAATCAACAAAACATTAGGATCATAGCTCCCATCAAGGTCAGCCACATCAACCTGGACTTTTAGCCACATCATAAGGATCGTCATGTCTTTGGTTGTCAAGATATCCTTGGTCTCTTCCAGGTGAAGGGTGCCTATAAGGTCAATCTCGGTACTTATCCCCAGGGGTGTAAGGTCGCGGCTCATCAGATTCGTCATGGTAGGACTCATCATCCCTAGATCATTAGGAATATGAATGTGACCAATGTCTTCAAGTTCCGTCTTCCTTAGAACATGGGTCCTATTAGACTTTCCAAAAGTAGAGTTTTTTAGATTAAGGCTGAGTCAACAACTTTGGGTCACCCAATATGGACATCGCTAGAACTAGCCACATTATGCACACATTGAGACAAGTGAGACTCTAGTTTCTATTTTAATTTTGTAATATTTCCATAAATGCCACCTAAAGAGTTTTGGAAACCCGTGATGGTACTTTGGAGACCTACTAATAATGTTAAGTTCTAAAAACAAGAGATCTAACAAGTACCACAGTTTGCCTAACCTTAGTAGCGAAATATTACAGATTTCCTTTGATTCAGGATTAAGCTCCTTAAAGCAGGAGGCAGCAACTAGAGACTTCAACAGCTGCTTCTTTGTGAAACACTCAGCAGTATGAGTGACCAGTTAGCAGCGGCAGTGAGTGATGGCAGCGCTGGCAACGTGTGGTAGCAGCGATGACGTTGATGCCAGGTTGAGGGGTTGCGGGTTGAGGATGGTGATGATGTAAGGCAGTTTGCAGCGGTCCAAAAGCTTGAGATAGCAATTCCCCTCCCCCCAACTGTTTCAAACCCTTGGTTTGGTTGGCTGTGGAATCGAGAGAACTTGCTTTGATACCAAGTTTATAGAGATTGGGTAGAGAAATAGGGAAGAAGGGAGAAATCTAGAGAGAAAGAGGGAAGAAAGTCATTGGTATTCTATGCTCAAATATTCATTCAATAATCAATACTCAATAATAGATAATTAATAATTAACAAAGGTTTATTTATAGGTATGTAACCTTCCTAATATGAAATAATACGATTCCTAATAGGAGTTGAAAAATATAATATTCCTAATAAGAATAGGATACCATAATACTAATACTAATAGAAATAGGAAACCATAATAGACTATAACCCAAATCCAAGTATGACTCTAATAAAACCACCTCAATTATTATTCCATCACTACCTCATCAAGTTCATTTCCTAAACCGGCCAGAAAATCTTATGAACAATAGAAACCGCCCTCCAATCCAAAAGCATACATGAAACTATGAAAGAGAATAAAGTTCACAAATTAACTGCAAAGGAGTATCACAGTGGAACATGTTTAGCATCTCACAAACCACTCCCTTAGTCATACACATATCTGTCTTAATGTCGAGGATAACCAGCACCCATTCCAGTCTGTGAGGGATATCTGCCTTAATGCATTGAATAATCAGTATTTGACTATTTGATATGCTATGATCGAAGAGTTTAAGCTTCACAAATCAATAACACTTGAGGCATCTTAAAATTATGCACTTGAAAAAGAACGATAGTGTGCAAAGAGGTACATCAAGTCCAGCATAACACTGGTAGAAATGCGTAGAGGTGGTGAACATGTAACCATAGTCAATACCCAGAAAGAGCATAGACCCGGATAAAATGTTCAGAAGGACCATAACGAGGACCCTTATTGCCACTGCCTTGAAGAAAGGTTCATCTATAGATCAACTGGATGTAATAATGGATTATTTCACATGAAGCCCCTTTTGGAGTCTTTCTCTTCTTTCTATTTTGCAAGTGAAGAGTTACAGTGTGCCATTGTGTGTTGTAGAGAAAACTTCAAGGTAGGGATACTCATAGCATTCAGAATGCGAGTCAAAGAGGCAAAAAGTTTGCAAGTGGCAAGGTAAGTACACAACATAAATGAATGCTTTCCTTTTTCAAGTTTCAAGTTAGGATGACAGCATCGAAGGGTAGTTTTTGTCTTTTGGTCTAAATGAGGACAATGGCCTAAAGGATACATTGTTGGACTATAAGCCCATCTAAGCATCCACCTAGTCGGATTGGGGCATTAAAGCTACATTCAAGGGAGTACTATAACCCAAATGATGATTCTACTGTAGTTCTTTTGCTACCTCCCCCTCCTTTCGAAAGAAAAGAAATTGTTGTTAATGAAGCTGTTTATGTTGATGATATATCCCTACCAAGGAATCATGTGGGTGAAAATCAAGCTACTAAAGACTTCCTCAATGAATAATTCCTGATCAAAGATCCCAGTAGATCCAATTCATTTCATCACTTCAAAACATGTCAAGTTTCAAATGAGTTAATAATATAGCCCAGATAAAACTTAATTTGACTCACTGCAGATCAATTCCTGAAACGTGAGGCTAGTAGCTAGACTCTTAGACTTAGCTCTCAAGCTCAGGGTAAGAAGGAATTCCTTCGTTAGATATATCACAGTAGAGGACACAACAGTGGAATTGAATTTTTTCACTCACCAGGCAGGCATTAACCATCAGATCTAGCATTGAGTTAGTTTATGCAAGTTTCAATGATTTATTAGCCACTCAACAATGATGCACTTTGCATGGAGTTCGCAATACAGTTGCTTATGTTTAAACAACCATATTTTAGCCTACAAGCACATTGTGACTTGGACCGGGCGCTAACTGACGTTCAAGAAACAGTTGGCGTTTTCTTCATAAACTTGGCAGTTCTCCCATTTTTCTTCTTTTGTCACAATATGGGGAGGGTTGGGGAAGTTTACAATGCATAGGTAAGATGGCTCTGTACATTCTGATAGTTGCTTTTCGGTGTTGTTCTTGATATCGACAGAATAAGTTAGAAGTTTCTTACAGGATCTGAGAGTTCGGCACTTGCCACTTGGAGCCAAAGCTGAAAGGCTTCTGTAGCTGACAGCATGATAAAAGTTCAAATAAGATTGAATGATTAAGGGAAAAACAATTTTGTTTTCACTGGTTTCCTCTCCTTCCCTTACTTTCCTTACTATTCTAAGGTAATGTTTAGTTGGATTTAAACAAGTTCGTAATTGTGTTTTTGTTATCTTTTGTGGTTGTACAAAAGTCTTGCAAATAGCACCTACATTGTAATTATGATTGCCATAAACTATGTAATCATGATTATATTACAAGGTTAATTGTATTATATTACATTCAACCAAACATCACATAATATTCTTTTCAAGCATAAGCTGCTCATTTCCCTAATATTTGATTAGATTCCATTATAAAGTTGGGAAGGAACTAATAATTACATTCAAGCTTGAGGCCAGATTCACTTCGCTTTGTACTCTACCAAGTACCATGCGAATAACAACATCCGATATTGAGCCTACAGCGAGGTGGCTCCCATACCTATAGGTGGCAGAAATGCTAAAACCATTTTGGCTTAACTCTTGGAATAATGTATGTAATTGGCCACCATCCCCAAAGATCAATAAGACCCATAAAGGCCTTCTCGACTCCAAGTTCATCTGACTCCAAGTTCATCTGAACTTACGCTTCGTCACAGATAAACAGCATTATATTCAAATGGGCATTAACGAAATTGGAATTTTCAAGTCTGAATTAATTAAATTTTTGCTTAAATGCAAAGAGATTTGAAAAAGGCAAGCGAATAAAGATGACTTATAGAGAAAAGTACCTCATGCACTGATTCAGCACCGACGACTTCAGTGATTTCACCTCAATCAAACTTATTTTAGTCGCTTGTTTTGCTGGAGAAATAGGTGGAGAACCCAGAAGCGGACCCATTTTTGGCAGAACGCAGGGAGAGAGGGCAGGAAAGGAACTTCCGAAATGGTGAGGATTTCGGGAAATTCGAACTGTTCTCGGAGCCTCTCGAGGAAGAATCGAAAGCAACAAGGAGATTTGAGAGACTGCGAAAGCAACCAGGAGATATAAATTTGAAACATTGATTGAGATTGAGCTAGCGGTAAAGAGAGGCCAGCAAAAAGGAACAGAAACGGTAGAAATGAAGGCATGCATTGGAGTGAGATGGCTGCAGTCATGTAGTGCAGCACTGACTTCCCGTAGGACCTTATTTTTCTTCGTATCAAACGTCAGTTTCTTTTTTTTTCTTTTTTTTTAAGGTATAAAATCGGTAAAAGAAAATTTACACAAAAATTGAAAAACTTGGAGAAAATTAAATTAACTACAATTTTTTAAAAACTTTTCCTGTCGGTCTATCAGAATCAGTCTTTCTATAGACAATCATATATGTAAAGGTAAGGCTACTTATATTTGAATTTCTTCAAACCACGCGAAAGTAGGATCCATAATATAAATTGTCATTTATTATTTGTTTCCAATTTAAGAAAAATTACTATGACAACAACGCCACATAATTTGAATAAAGGTCGTGTGCTTCTTGCATTAACGGGGTTATATATTTGTAAAGGAGAATTATTGTAGAAAAAATTAATGAAGCTTAAATCTAGTTGAAAATGATCAATATACATAATAAGTAGTAATTATACAAATTTTCTCCTAAAACAAGTAGACAAATATAATATTGTAAAATATTTGCTCTATAAGGTGACAAACATTGTATCATGTAGGAAGTATACGGTTTGAGGTGTATGATAAAACAAACGTAATGTACAAATGATAAAACATAGTGAATTAGCAACTCTTCATAAAATGATAAACCTACAGTCAATATTTTTTTTTATGCTTTTATAAATGCATTCTCTGTCCCATTTAATATAGCTTATGAAGCGTATGTTGGTTTTTGTCCCATTATTTTGTTGGAGCTTCAATGAAAAAATAATACTTTTTTTAATAATGTATTCGAGAATCCCTTGAGTTTAATGGTCCTTAATAAAGTGCTATTAGTATTTTATTGTGTCCAAACGGTAACACAGTAATAACTATAAGCGTTGAAAGTAGCTACATAGTTCTTCGGCTAGCATTCATGGCTAATTTATGCGCATTCCTAACATTATTTTTCCTAACTGTTTGAATTATAAATGACTCAAATAATCCCAAAATTTGTTTACAATGATCAAGGACAGAGGTGATTTCCATTGGAGCTGCCATATTCTCAGACAATATGTCCAAATCATGACTTTCGTCCATCCTTCTGTGATGCTATTTATAAAGCTGTTTCTAAAGAAATCGCTTTCGCTGCCACCAAAGAAGAACAAAGGATCGCCTTGCCAACTATATCCTGAGGTCCTCTTAAATCATATAAAATTATTCTCACTCCTCCCTTATAGTTTGCCGGCTTCCAAATGCTAATCATGTGCATTTACATTGCCCTAAGGATAACTAGTGTAATGTAAATTCCTTGGGACTTCAGATAACTTTCTGTTACTGTGGAATTGAATTCCTTGGTATGTGCAGCTTGTAGAACCACCTTAATTATGTCATTAAATTATTTCATCATAACATCTGGGATTATCCAATCTATTACAAACAAAATTTATTGCGACATATCCAAATACTCCAATAATTGCAAAGAAAATCAAGATAGAGTTTTTATTATACTTGTCTCAAGAATTGAGATAGGTAACCCAATCATAAAGCCAATCGTGCCACTTAATTGCTGGGCTTGCTTCGATAATTATACTTAACAGATATGGCCATTGTAAAACCACGAAAAATTATATTTATATTCCTCGAAGAATGGTTGAGCTGATCTTAGTTGCATGAGTTCGTAGGTAATATTTTAGTGTGTGCCTTCATATAGTTACAACCTCGAACCAAGCTCATTCCATATTTTGAGCTAATCCAAGCTTTTAATGAAGAAAATAATTCCAAATTCCAATTTTGATATTTCTTGTTTATAAAATAAAATTTGAAATTTCAAAATATTAATTTTATTTGAAAAATTTTTGGTTTATCCATCAAGAGTTCCCCCATCAAATTTCAAATTCAAAGAAAAAAATTAACGATGTAATATTTTAGGGAAGATATATTAAAACCCTAAATCTCTCTCTTTTCCCTCCTCATGGCAGCCAAGATTTTTTTTTTTTTTTGGTTGTAGTATATACTTTACATGAGCAGCAGCCCCCCAATATCTCTCTCTCTCACCTTACGATTTTCCCACTCTTGCTCACATTCTCTTACTTGCTCCCTCACTCAATCTCTCTCTCCTCCCAGCCAACCACCACCACCACCACCACCAGTGGGCAATCCTCCAGTGGCCCACTTCCAACCGCCGCTCACCCAGCTACACCACGTTGCCACCTGGCCGCCCACCAAGCCACCTTTCTCGATCCATTTGGGTTTCAGTAAGAAGTCTTAGGGAATTGTTTATATCAAGTTAAAAAATTTATATTCATGCAAAGAAAAATTTTTTACAACAAGTTAGATTCATCTTCTAGCCCTAATTTACTCTTTTTTATGTTGCAAACAAATTCTCAGATTTTGGAGAGAACACCCATACAAGCACCTTGCCCTTCACTCTTATCTTCAAGGTAAATCTGAAACTTTCTCTTCAAAATTCCTCTTGGAGGGGCTTGGATAGGTTTTATTGGATTTCGAGGTAGTGTTTGTGGTTCGTAATGATTTTAGATGATTTTTTTTGTAAATTTTACTTGAGTGAGTATCATGATTTCATGGATGAATTATAAGTTTTGTCAAACCAAAAACCGAACATGCACTAACCTAATTTTCAGGAATAAACGGCATTGTTACAGCAGGTCAAAAATCTTGAAAAATAATCCATGGAGATCAATGAGTCCATTTTGCTAAGAATTTTAAATTATCAAGTTTGTGCTTAAAACAAAGGAGAAATGAATTTTCTCTCGTTAGTGTGTAATTCTAACTTGAAACTAACTAAATAGAAAAACCTGAAATTTTGACATAGGCATTGTTGTTATTTGTGATTTCTCATAAAACGAAAGTTATAGTATACATAAAGGGCTCTCTAGATTGTGCTCATAGACCTCGATCCAATATTCCTAGCTAAAGTGATAGCCTTTGTAAGTTAGGCTAGAAACTATCCTTCACACCTTAATTTGTTTATATTTTAGCATTAGCTTTTATTTAGTAATTGCATTTATAAGATTTGCTTAAGTGCTAAAAATCAGCATCTACGGGCATTAATCTTAGCCATGAGACTTTAGTGGCTTGCTTAGCTTTTTGGGTTGAAAATATTGGCCATAGGGTGTAAGGAATTATTTGGTGAGATAAAATAGAATAGAACTTGAACTCTTAGGTATCAAGTTCCAGTCTTTTGTGTTTAGTGAGCATTTTAAGATGATGGAACTTGATATCTAGAGGTATAAAGTTTCCCCCAATTTTAAGGAACTTGAACCCTCCCATTTCCAAGGGGGTTCAAGTCCCCAATCCTCTTGAATCAACATCATCATCATTATCATCGTCGTCGTCGTCGTCGTGGTCATCATCATTATTAATTATTTTTATTAATAATTACTCTTAATATTAATAATAATTATTATTAACATTAATGATATAATTATTAATAACATTAATAATAAGTGTTGTTGTAATTATTATTTATTGTTATTAATATTAATAATTATTATTATTATTAATTATTATTATGAATATTAATTAATAATTATAATTACAATTACTAATTGTTATTGATAATATTAATCATTATTATTATGATTAATAACATCAACAATTATGATTATAATTATTAATTATTACTACTAATATTCATTAATAATTATAATTTATGGTTAATAATTATTATTTTTATTATTAATTATTAATACTAATAATTATAATTATGATTAATAATAATTGTTTTTATTATTAATTATTATTATTATTAATATTTATAATTAAGAATAATTAATAATATTAATTAACAATTATAATTATAATTATTCTTTTTAATTAATAATTATTATTAATATTATTATTATTATTAAGTATTATTGTTTAATTAATTAATATTATTAATAATATTTATAATTAATAGTATTAATATTAATATCAATACTAATAATTATTATGATAATATTAGTTACTATTTTTATTATTATCAATAACATTTATAATTAATAATAATTAATAAATTAATATTAATATTAATAATTATTATGATTATTATTTGTATTAATAAGAATTATTTTTGTAATTATTATTAATAATTTTTATTAATATTGATAATTATTATGATTAATTATTATTAGTAATAATTATTATAATTAAAATTATTATAAATCATAAATTATTATTATTAATTATTAATATTACATAATAATAATATTAACAACAATTATTTTTAATGTTAATAATAGTAATAATAATAATTAATAATTAATTATTATTAATATTAATAATTATTATTGATATTAATAATAATTTTTATTATTATTGTCATTAATATTACTATTATTGTTATTATTAATCATTATTAATCATTATTTTTTTAAAATAAAACACATTTGATTCCATTCCATAATTTATAGCCAAATAATAAGCATTGAAACTTGACTCCATTTCTTTTCTCTCCAAATACAGAAGTTTAAGATTCAAGTTCCACCCTTCATCCCTCAGGGATCATCCTTTGATTCCATTTCATTCCATTTCTTCTCATCAAACAGGGCAAGTTAGTTCATGTCGCGGCATTTTAATTTTATCATTTAGGCTCAATCCTCTTGCTTAAGCTCAATCTAGGTACTTTACACTTGTTTGAGGTAACGTATATGCCCTAACTCCCTTTATTTGCTCTTTTAAAATGTGTTTGGATAGTTATAAGTTTTTTTGTGACCTTATATGCGAAGAGAACCTTATGTGTAAAACTTAAATGGTGAAATGTGTTCTATGAAGTTTTAAATATGAGATATGGAGTTGTGATTAAATGTTAATACTTAAGCATATTATATTTTAAGTAGTTTTGTTAAGTTTCAAGTAGTTTTGTTAAGTTAATATAAGTTTTGATTGAGATGGGCTTGCGATTAGCCAGACAAACCTATTCATAATATACTAGATCCTAAAGTGAAAATTGAGACAAATTTGTGAGAGGGTGCCTCTTAAGATCAGGGTAAGTTTACCTTGATATAAAGATAAGTTAGTATCCCCGAGTTATAGCATAAGGTTGCTCGAGTACGTGCCATTATTGATGGATGTATACCAAGATGGGTTCTGGTAACCATGAGGTTGTTCAGTAAAAGGCCATGAGATCCTCTGATGGGGTCACTCGTTAGTAAAATTAACTCTATTTTGGATTGTGAATGATGGATAAGAAATTTGCAGTTTAGAGTTTTTGAAATGACTCGGAACAAATCTTATTTTGGAACTATTTGAATGTTTCCCTCTCACTCTTAAATGCTTGAAATGAATTTAAGTAGATGTTTTAAGGTTTGGGGTAAACATTATTGAGCTTTGTCTCACTTTTCGAAATGTTTTGTTTTTAGGTATCAATGTAATGCAGGGGGAAGTGAGCAAGGCTGTATTATATGTAGTTGAATTTTTAATCTTCGGCATGGAATAATGTGTACTTGTAGTAAACTTATTTCACCATTGACTTTGGATTGTTGACTATGAATCTTGTTTTTGGCTATTTCATCCAAATTTTCTTTTTGCTTTGTATTTCGTAATGAAAAACAATAATGATGCTTGCTAGGTTATATTTCTCTTCCGCTACATTAAATACGGTAAGGATTAGCAATAAAATGGATTAGAATTTTTAGCGTGTCACAAAGTAGTATCAAAGCTCAAGGCTTAATCGGGTGGCTCATGTGGGGTATTATACCTTGAGGTAGAGTCTTAAAAATCTGTGACACTATCACTCTCATGGCACACATTATCTTCATCGAAGGCTGGCCAAGCTTCCAGAGCATTCTATTCTTGATCATGCTATTTAGGTTCAGTGTGCTATTAACCGTCATTTAGATAACATCCCAAACAATTGTTTAGCCAATGAGCTGAACAAGGCAACTTGCTTTCTCTTGACGCTATGTGAGGACCGCGTATGGCGGTATCAGTACGATAAGCTCCTTACCTCGAAGATCCCTCATGATAACTGGGGTAGATGTTGTTGGTGTGATCATCAATGACCTATCGTGAATCTCGATGAGTTGATTGATCACCTAGCACAACGAGGCTCTACTAATGAGTTATTGGAGTTGTTAGAGTCATTGGACGAGAACGCTCCAATCAACGACGATGAAGCTGAGGACACCCCTGCNAACAAGAAGGATATTGTAAAGGAAGAAAAAGAGTCATCATGCCATGAGGATGTAGGTGGTGAACCTAAGGGCAGCCCTATTAAGTTCAACTAGGATGGTTCGAATGATGAGACCAACCATAAATCAAGGAAAAGGGCGTATTATGATTATGTAAGTAACCCTGAGGAGGGTGACCTTAATCCTCTCAACGAGTCTAACGAAGGACTAGATGACAAGCTAGGGTTTGAGCAAAAAAGGGTCTTCGACATTAAATAGGAAAACCCCTCGATCGGAAGAGTCGGAACCTGAGGAAGAGGAGCCCACCAACGAGTCTGACCATGATGAAGAAGAGCCCAAAAAAGAAGAGCCTGAAAATGAGAAAGTGCAAGGGAACTAGCTTCAAAGTCACCTGCGTCCCCCTCACCCTCTAATGACAGGAGGAAGCATAGTAGGACTTGTTAGAACCCCTAGGATAGGGAAGTGATCTATAGGACTAATTTGAATTATGTCCTGAACATATTTGAGTTGTTTGCTCCAAAAGCCCTAGTGAAGGGGAAAACTTTAGTTATAAACTTTACTATGAGATTTTGTTGGTGTTTGTATAAGATTAAGTGGGTACTGAATGAAGTATGGATTTATAGATGACAGATGACATTGAGTAGTTTGGTGGTGTATGTAAACTATCCTTATTACCTTATGTGCACTATATGCTCGATTCTTTCAACATATATGGGCCTATAAGCCTAAGGTTGAGCATTATAATTTGTTACAAGCAGGGCCAAATTATAGGATAAGAAACTAAAATCTGAAACTACTTTCCTCATAATGTCTGAACACAATAAGGAATCTCAGTACCGTGGGAATGTGCCCATGATGGCTGACCTGAGAAAGCACCTAGAACTCCTTCATCTTAGAAATAGAGGCCCCTTGACTAGTGCTGGTGGGGAGAATCTTACCAACCTCTTAGTCATCGAGCTGCTAGAAGTAGAGTGAGCAGCTGCGGAAGATGAGCGAGAAGAAAAAAAACAAGGATAAGGATGATAGCTCCAATCTCTTAAAGAAGATGACCATTCTTTATCCACCTACCTATAATGGGGTAGCTCACCTTAAAGATTTCAAGGAGTGGATTTGAAATATGGAGACAGTTTGATGCTCTCCAATGCCCAAACAAGTGGATAGTGGAATTTACTGGGTTTTACCTCAAAGGGGAAGTTGATTTATGGTGGGCCACTGTAAAGGGGAGGTAAAATTACTCAATTCAAGGAGATCATAAAGAATCATTTCTATCCTATATCCCTTCAGAAGGCAAAGAAGAAAGAGTTCATCAAATTAGAGCAAGGGAACATGAGTGTTTTGCAATAAGCTTCTAAATTCATGGAACTATCTCGCTTTGCCCTAATCTATGTAGTTGATAAGAACTCAAGATGAACTGGTTCAAGTTGGTATTGAGTCATAAGCTATAAGATTCATGTCAGTAGGTATATACAGCTCTTTTTAGGAGATGTATGATACCACCATTAATGTGGAGCAAACTCACAATGAAAGGGATGTCTTTTTCAACAAGCAAGGGGACGAGAAGAAGGGAAGACCACAAGACCACCGCATCCAACAACCCAAGTACAAGACCCCATGATAGGATGGCTCACAAGGTAACTAAATAGGAGGGTACCACCAAGGAGTGATATGTTAAGCTTATAGAAAGCCTAGTCACTATGCCCACAATTACAGGGCCATTCAAAGAAGGGGTGGTGCTTTAGATATGAGAGTTTGCAACACGAATTGAGGGATTGCCCTCTACCACCACTGGCAACTGATCAAAGAAGGACTGACAACCATGGTAGGGCCTAATCTCCCAACAAGGGCTAAGAGAGGCCTCAAAGAAACCAGTTCAACCCAGCTCGACTACCCTAAGAGAGTTAGCACCGACTACCAAACCTGCCGCCTCTTAACATGGGAGGTAGGGTTTATGTCATGAAGAAGGATGAAGTGGAGGACATTCCTAATGTGGTTATAAGTACCTTTCCTATCCACTCTTACCTAGCATCTGTGTTGTTTTATTTTAGAGCTACCCACACTTTATTACGTCCGATATTGTTAATAAGTTAAAGTTAGTTCCTTGCCCAGTATCACTTGGTATATATGTTACTATATCTACATCAGACACAATAAGCCATGGGACATTGTTTAGAGAGTGTCCTATCCTAATAGCTTTAAGAGTTCGCAGCTAACCTACGTCACTTTGACTTGACCGATTTTAATGTGATCTTGGGTATGGATTGGCTATCAAACCATCATATCCAAATAGATTGCCTTAAGCAGAAGGTGACCTTCAGAGGTCCTAATGGGGTTAGGGTAGTGCATAGAGGGGCTAACTTGAAACTACGGATTAGGATGATCTCTGCACTGAAGGGCCATAAACTTTTGAAATGAGGATGTGAGGGCTATTTATATAATGTGGTTGACTCAACTACAACTAGGCCATCAATAGGGAGTACACCAAAAGTGTGTGAGTTTCCAGATATCTTCCCCAAAGAAGACCCTAGCATGCCTCTATCTAGCGAGGTGGATTTTTGCATTGACTTGGCCCCCAGAGTTGCCCCTAATTCTAAAGCCTCATATATGATGGCCCAAGCAGAGCTCAAGGAACTAAAAACCCAACTTGATGGACTTCTAGAAAAGGAGTATATTAGGTCAAGTACCTTAACTCAGGGAGCATTAGTGTTATTTGTGAAGAAGAAGGATAGTAGCCTACAGTTGTGCATAGACTATAGGAAGTTAAATAAGATCACAATCAAAAATGAATATCCTTTACCTCAAATTGATGATCTCATTTATCAACTACGTGGAGCTGCAACCTTCTTAAAGATAAGCCTCAGATCCGACTATGATCAACTTTGCATCCAAGAGGAAGACATCCCAAAACTGCTTTCCAAACCTGATATGGGCACCTTGATGTCATTGTGATGCCTTTCAGACTCACTAATGCTCTAATCACCTTTATGGATCCATCAACTGAGTTTTAAGCCATATGTAGACCTATTTGTGGTAATATTGGTTACTTAAAAACGCCCAAGGGGCGTGCTCAGCACTTAAGGATTGTCTTTGACATATTAAGGAGAAATGAACTCTATGCCAAGTTGAAGAAATGTGAATTCTAGCAAGAGAAAGTACCCTTCTTAGGTCATATAATATCGAAGGGTAGAGTGTCAGTTGATCCATAAGAGATGTAGGCATTTACCAAATAGCCTACACCAAAAAATGCTATAGAGGTGTGAAGTTTCCTAGGACTAGCAAGGTATTATTGGAGGTTTGTTCAAGATTTCATAAAGATAGTGATGCCCCTTGCTAATTTGACTAGCAAATGGTGAAGTATGAGTGGACAAACAGATGTGACCAAGCATTCTAGAAACTTAAGAAGAGATTCACGTCTGCACCAATGCTAGCATTGCCCTCCGAAACTGAAAGGCTTATAGTATGTAATGATGCATCTCACAATGGTTTAGAGTGCATATTGATGCAAAATGGATGGCTTATAGCATATGTGTCTCGACAACTAAAGATCGATAAAAAAAACTACCCAATCCATGACCTAGAACTGGTAGCAGTAGTCTTTGCTCTCAAAATTTAGAGAGATTACTTGTACTGTGTGCACTCTAGGATCTTCACCAACCATCAAAGTCTCAAGAATCTCTTCTCTTAGAAGGATTTGAACTTAAGACAAACAAGGTGAATAGAGTTTCTCAAGGACCATGATGTACACTTCCTATATCAACCTAGCGAGGCGAACGTAGTGGCCGATGCCTTAAGTCGTAAACATTACCCTACTCTCAACCATCTACTTGCTATACCAACAAGTCGTGTGAGGAGTTTAAAAGGTTAGAGATCAATGTTGCTATAAGGAAGAGGAATTCTCTGCTATTTACTATGGAAGTGTGACCCACCCTCACTAAGGAGATCCGAGCTCACTGGGAAATCAACTCGCAGATAAAGATGGAGGTGCCAGAAGGCAAAGCACCAAGATTTGTGTTCTAGGAAGATGGGACTATAAGCTTCCATAGCCGAATAAGTGTCCCTATAGTGGACACGCTTAAGAGAAAGATTCTAGATGAGGGTCATAATACCCCATATTCTATACATCCTAGTAGGAATAACTCTACAAGGACCCTAAATAGACTTTTAGATAGAGTAATATGAAGCAAGAAGTAGTAGATTACATGTCTAAGTGCTTGACTTGTCAACAAATGAAAGTGGAGCATCAATGCCCTGTAGGACTCTTGCAACCAGTAGAGGTCGTGTAGAGGTCTTTGAGTGGAAATGAGACTTGCTTTCCAAGGATTTTGTGATGAGGCTACTAAAAACAATGAGTAAGGATAATGCCATTTGGGTAATTCTTGATAGGTTGACTAAGTCAGCACATTTTATATCAATGGCAAAAACCTGGACCTCAGATCAACTAGCCTGTGCTTATCTAGATAGGATTGTATGCTTACATGGGGTATCTAGCTCCATAGTCTCTAACCAAGACACAAGGCTCTAAGCAAGCCTTTGCTAGAAACTACAGGAAGTATTCAGGACCATGCTGAACTTTAGCATGACATTTCACCCAGCTATGGATGGTCAGACCTAACGTACTATCTAGACACTAGAAGACATGCTATAGCCTGCATTTTGGGCTTCAAGAAGGCATAGGATGAGTAGTTGACAGTGATCGAGTTCTCCTATAACAACAGCTATCACTCCAGTATAGGAATGTCTCCACTTAAAGCTCTGTATGGTAGGAGGTGTGGAGCCCCTTATGCTGACAAGAGATCGAAGAGGCACTCACCATTGAACCTGAACTCATTCAGGTAACAACATAGAAGGTACGAGTGATCTAAGAAAGGATGAAGGTAGCCCAGAGCCACTCGAAGAGCGATGGCGATCCTTGGAGTTCGAGGTTGGAGACCAAGTCTTCTTATGACACTCACCTACTAATGGTGCCATGTGATTTAGGTAATCAAGCAAGCTCAACTTGAGATATTGACAAGCCCGCAAGTGCATGGGTGTTGTAACTAGTTGAGATATCGTTCCTATAGAGATCAAAGCAATCTATTGAGTTTACCCTTTAAAAAATGCTAAGCAAATATAAGTCGATTTGGGGAATAAATTAATCTATCACCAGATGAAGTGCTAATTGTTGACTTGAGAATTCTATCAATTAAAAACGCCTAGGGATTTGCTTCACCAACTATGGACTAGATTTAATAAATAATATCTATGCGTACTTAAATTTTGATGAATCAAAGGATAACAAACATATAATATCCAGTCATTTCTTTCAAAATGAATTGAACTATTTAGACTAAACATACTACTATCTTTTAAAGGGTTCTTGATTTAGTCTAAAATTCAGAGTCCCAGCTGTCAAATTTCCTCTCATCATGCAACCTTCTCTTAAAAATAACTATGTTAAGTCTATACCTGCTGGTCCAATAGCAGCTCCTTTCAGTACTCCATCCAACTATTTGATATTTCGCAAGTTAATTTGGCTAAAACTACTGATAATAATCATAACACAAGATAGATTGAAGTATTTCAAATAGAACAAGCATATTATTAATGAAGATTAAGGATCCAAGCTCATAGTTTGGCTATAAAATCCTAAGACTAAAGAAGCTACTCACTTATGATGATTAAAACAAACAAAATATTTCAATTAACAAAAGCAATCAAACAAAATTGATCTACTAAGTTTAAAGAACAAGGGAAGAGAATAGCTTAGCAACAATGGAGTTTCTTGACAACTTCTTTAATCTTTAAGATTTCAACTGCGAGCAATCTTCCTTCTAAGCTTTTTTTTGCTCCAAAAAGTGAAAAAAATTACAAAACTTTAACATATTTCTAAAGGTATATATGTTAGTTCTTTTGTTCAACAGCTAAACATATCTTTAAATAGCCGCCATGGTCAATTCTTAGCCACACAACCCAAGGAAATTGAAGGGGTGCAGCAATTGCAGGCCTGTCACGGACTGTGGCCACCACCATGGATGGTCCATGGGGGCCTCTATCTTAGAGTTCTCTTGTTCTTCTTTTTCCTCACAAGCATGGTTACTAGGGGCATCTGTGGTGAGTTATAAATTCGACTTTTAAGGATCAATTCTTGATTAATAAGGTCTCAAAACTTGCAAAAGTCATCAAAGAACTATAACCTAGCATGAAATGGGATTTTGTGGTATAAACTAAGCATAAAACTCATAAATCCCCTAAACATGCATCAAAATGACCCTAAAATGATATGCACTATAGGCACTTATCAAACCCCCCATGCTTGAATTGTTGCTTGTCCCTAAGTAACTAATGAAGCCAAAATTATGACAAAGTACCTCTCAAGGAAACATAAGTAGCATCATCGATAGCCAAACCAACTCAATAAGTTAGCCTCAAAGTGATTAAAAACATTGCAAAATAGATAGGAGAATTAAGCTTTTGAAACATAATTAGAGACTATCCCATCAAACATTAAATGAATTACTCGAGTTAACTTAACACTCATTTTGACACATGAATAATTTGGGTAAGAAGAACAGGTAGAACCTCACTTTAGCAATGAAGTACTCAACACTGATGTGGTTCAAAATATAATGTGGTTCACTCAAATCTCATTCTAAAGAATCAAATCTACCATAAGCTTGGCAAGACTTTTAAATTCGCCATCACAAGAATGCAAAACATACAAGACAATCATAAGGACTTCAATGAGGTTATGATGGGGCTATTGGGTCAAGGTTTAGAAGGGAACAAATGTTTTCGAATTTATGGAGCTAAAAGCCAAATACTCAAAGCAAGATCATTGCCTCCCGAATACACAAAACGAACTGTTCAAACCAATACATATAAAAGATATAAACAATCCCCTTGGTTGGTTCTAAACCGGAGAAAATGTTGAGTCATTCCAAACAACATTTACGCCTAATCCTTTTTATTGCACATTTTCTATTTTTTTCCTTTCTCCTCTTTTTGTATATATATCTGCAAAAGAATGATAATGGCATAGAACTTTAAGTACCTTTCAACACTTCTAAACTAACTCACAATAACCAACCCAATTGGATCCAAATAGGCCACATCTCATATCATCATCCTCAAACGACCCCAAATGAAGAAATGGAACTCTTTAGTCTTAGCTAAACAAGGTAGACATGTATTTGGCCAAGGGCTAGATTAAAGGTTCACATCAATAAACATTGTCAAGGCTTATAAGGGTAGCAAGGGATAAATAATACATAATAAGTGTGGCTATTTGGTCAATGTAGCTCATAAATTCAAAGAATGCCTTAATAATATTGCTTAAATGCACATGCTAAATGGGATCTTGAACAAGAGTCAAAGCATGTTCTAGGGATTTGAAATCCAAGAAGAGTCACACATTAAAAAGAGTGTGAGACTACAATGGATAAGTTAGTCCAATCAAACTCAAAGTCTCATACTCTTTTCAGTCAAATCAAGAAGCACATTTTAAAAACTCATTATCAAAATTTATTCAAAAATGGGCATAACTAAAAGGGTTAAATGAAGCCAAAGAAAGCTACCCAGTCTAAAGACCCATCATCGGAGGATTTTTTTTTTTCATTTTGTTTGTTTAATTTTTTAATTTTTTAATTTTTTATATGCATGCCAAGCCTTAAATGCAACCAAAAATTAAAAATGCCAATATGAAACTGAAACTAAGAAAGGAAACCTAAAAT
>NCQV01116329.1:5007-16796 GCA_002740545.1 Lophocereus schottii
TGACGTTCCTATAGTCTCTTAGCCTCTTGAAAATAACATCTTTACTTGCAAGGTGAAGTTCTTACAAGTAATAATACTTGCAGGATTAACACTGTCTATATCTAAATTTCTTCAGATTTATGAAAGTGGGGCCACATTGGGAGGAAGAGGAATTGTTTGTAAGGTCAAGTTGTTTACAGTAATATTTTTGATTCCCACTTTTAAAAAAATTTATCTATGCTTTGATGGATTTTTTTAGTTGCATAGAAATCTTATTTCGATAAATATCCTTCAATTAAAGCTGCATTAGCCTCTTCAATATTCCATCTCTTAGAGCAATTGCAGTGAAGGGTCCGCGGGGCAAAAATTGGAGGTGGCAAGCTGAAATTCATCACGTGTTGTTGCACTGGTTGNNTTGAGAAGTTCATCCCGTGAGGTGGCTGCGGGCCACGGGCCGTCCCCCACCATTTTTCTTTTTTTTTGGTTTTTTTTAAAGTTTTATTAGTGTTTTGGTTTTTTTTAAAGATTTTAAAAAAGTTGTTGTGTGTTGGTGTGTGGGTCTATGTGTATTTATTTATTTAGTGAGTCAAAATAGTGAACCAACCATTGAAGAAGGTAAGGCATGTGAGGCAAAAAATTGAAGAAAGGGCTGATGCGGCAGTGATAGACCTCTACTGGTGAGCCAAAAATTTGACTCACCGTTGCTCATGCTCTTAAATATGAAAATCTAATTTGATTTTCTCAAATCACATCAATCGTTTTTGTTTTATTAACACCCGTAACACAGATGTGAATACATGACACTGATGTTTAAATTAAACTACACCAAGAATTAAAAAGAGTGTCTTGGTAGATTTTAGACGTGGAACCTCTTCATAATTTGGGGGCCGAACGCGAGCCACAAAATATTGCAAAACATTAGAGAAGGCGTTAATAGTTTAATACTAATATTTTATCCTATGCCCTTGCTGTTGTACGTGTTCTCAGCCATATATGTCTTGGCTGGGGCTTTTTCTCTCCCCAAAAGGTAGTATGGGGCTATGTGGCATAGAAGTGTGCCACAAAACCTCTTAATGCTTATGTTTGCCCTCATCAATGGAGATTTGGGGTTGAAAAATGACAATAATCACTATGAAATAATTCTATTTTGGATAGAAATGATAGTAGATCCTAAATTCAATTCAAATCTATCATGTTCGATCCAAATTAGAAGATTTGGATCCACTTAAACAAGAGCCAACAGATTTTACGCGGGTCTGGGTATGAGAAATGCAAGTCGATTTTGGGTTTGGATCTGAAAAATTTAGACTCAGATCCAACTTAGGACCTGTTTAATATCGATTAATCTTTTTTTAAAAAATATGGCAAAATGCAATTGATTAAAGTAGTTCTAAACTAGTAAACCATAAAATTATTTTGCTTTCTGACAGTCATAGAAGAACAATTTGGTTATGTTTGTTTAAAAATTTAATGGACTTTATCTTTGTGTTTGTATTAAAGTGTTGTTCTTGGGGTGTGAAGCATAAGTAAGGACACTTATGACTTAACTATGGTATTTATCGCTAGAATTTTTCTTATTAAATATCATGTCTTTTAAATTCATTATTTGCATTTAAAATGTGGTAATTCATGTTGGGATGTGAAAAAAATAATTTTTAATATGAAAAACAGTTAGGACCCATAGACCCACCACATCTACAGGATTTGAGTTTGGATCTCATTTTTTCAGATCAACGGATCTGAGACGGGTCTGAGTTCAGGTTAAAAAATTAAATGAGTCTGAGTCTTCATGGACTCGACTCAGACCCTACTATTGCCTAGTTTTGGGGCTTTCTATTGGCACTTTGATCAAGAATGTTTAGTGACCTTTGATGTGAGATTTTGGAAGACTATATTCATTCATTATCAAAATTTAGATTTAGATTTAGACCTATTTCTGCGTTCGAAAAAGAACAAAAAAGATTGGGCACCAGTTTTATCCAACTAAATAGTATATATGTCACCTTCTATTATAGGTTTGTTGAATGTAACCATGGATGAGCTTCAAGGTGAAAAGCACAGTAATATTAATGAGAGAACGAGAGTATATTGACTTAGTTAGCTCAGCACTACACAACCCTTTATATAGGGCCCTTTCTTCTTATTACTATCCAAACGGGAAGTAATAAAAATATCTTGTAACTAACTTGACAGCTGAGCATAGTAACCACCTAATGCCTTTCAAAGAGAAGTTTGTTGCGCTGAGCTGAAGGGACAGTCTTAGTAAGCATGTCTGCCAGCTAGTTCTTACCACTCACACTGCATGCTTTAACTTGACCAGCTTTGAATTTGTCACGAATGTAATGGCAATCAAGTTCTATGTGTGGTTCTCTCATGGAAAATGGAATTTGGAGCAATGTGTATTGCTGCTTGGTTGTCACAGAACAAGCTGACAGGCTGAAGTTTATTTGCAGTGAAACTAAGCTCTTTCAGCAGGGAATATTTCACAATAGGTTTCAGCCATGGCCCTGTACTCTGCTTCAGCTGATGACCTAGTAAGAACCCTTTGCTTTTTGGACTTCCAAGAGATCAAGGATCTGTCCAACTGTATAGCATTACCTGTAGTAGACTTTTTAGGCTGAGCACAACTACCCCAGTCAGAGTCATAGTAAGCATAAAGATGCGGGGTAGAATCTTTGGCCAGAAATATGCCTTGCCCAGGCATGGCTTTCAAATACCTGAATATAAGTTACTGCTTTCATATGTTCATCAGTTGGGGCATTCATGAACTGACTCAAAGTTTGCACACTGTAGCTGATGTCTGGTCTTGTTACAGTTAAGTAAATGAGTTTGTCAATCATCCTCGTGTATCTGTCTAGACTTGACAGAGGCTTTCCATATCAGTTGTAAGCTTGACATTTTGGGCCAGAGGCAATCTCAGTGGCTTGCATGGTGTCATTCCATTTTTTTTCGAGGAAATCCAACACATACTTCCTTTAACATACAAATATGCCATCAGATGTTCTCATGGCTTTCAAACCAAGGAAATATTTCAAACTTCCTAAGTCCATGTGAAACTGATTGCTCAGATGTTGTTTCAAGGGAACTATAGCCTAATCATCATTGCCCACAATGATCATATCATCCACATACACAAGTACAACTGTGAAATAATATGTCTTTCTTTGTGTAAACAACGAGTAATCAGCGTTTGATTGCTTAAAACCAAAGGTTAATAGAGCACTAGACAGTTTGCAAACCACTATCGTGGTGCTTGGTTGAGTCCATACAAGGACATTTTGAGCTTGCACACCAAATGTCTCCCCCTGACCAAGTCAGTGGTGGAGGAGAAAGTAGGTGTAACATCTGCCCCATAAGTTACATATCCAAGGGGAAAAGTCATATAGACCTCCTCTGCTAAGTCTCCATGCAAAAATACAGTGAATACATATATTTGATGTGCATGTCATCCTTTTGTAGCTGTGACTGCAAGCAGGGTCCTAACAGTAGACATTTTGGCAATATGAGCAAAACTATCCGAATAACCAATGCCATATTGTTGTCTACAACCCAATATAACCAACCTAGCCTTGTGTCTTTCTATAGAGCCATCAACATTAAACTTGGTCTTGAATAACCATTTACATATTATATTATTCTTCCCTGAAGGAAGAGAAGTTATATCCCAAGTACCATTAGCTTAAAGTGCCCTCAACTCCAAATTCATAGCGTGCCACCACTTAGGATCCTTTATTGCCTCAGCAAATGTGCAAGGATCATGTGTCAATGTCTAAAGCAGTAAGGAAAGCATAGTGCAGACTAGAAAGAAAACCACAATCAACATAGTTGGTGATAGGATATTTAACTGCAGGGGTCTGATGAATGTGAGTCACTATTGCATTTGCAACAAATTCAAAGAACCACCCTGGCTACTTGTGGATCCTGGTGGATCTTCTGAGAGGAGGAGTAGGAAGTGCCTCACTAGAGAATAAGAGTCACTATCAGTAGGAGTATGTTTGAGGTAGGGACTAAAACGACGCATCCACATTGACAGAATCATATGTGTTAGCTGCATATGGGGATAATATATCTTCAAAATACAAATTGGGCCTAGTGTTCTGTCTTAGGATACGTGCAAGGATGACTATTCATGTTGGTGGAGCACTGTGTTGTTGAAACGGAAAAATATGCTCATAGGATCTGACATTCCTGAAGACAAACACTTGGCTTAAATAAAGATTGAACAGTTTGTACTCTTTCTGAGTGCTAGGATACCCTAAGAAAACACATGGGACTCCTTAAGGCTCAAATTTATCTCCATCCCTAGAGGGATTGCTTGCAAAGACTAAACGTCCAAATAACCTCATTATAACACAAGTAGGTGGTGAATTGAATAAGATTTTATGAGGTATTTTGTTTTGCAGAACAGGTGAGGGAAGTCTAGTCATAATGTAGGTGGCCCTGAAAACACAATCACCCAAAAATCTCAAG
The DNA here is from genome assembly GCA_002740545.1 of Lophocereus schottii. Classification (NCBI taxonomy): domain Eukaryota; kingdom Viridiplantae; phylum Streptophyta; class Magnoliopsida; order Caryophyllales; family Cactaceae; genus Lophocereus; species Lophocereus schottii. The sequence goes on from NCQV01116329.1 coordinate 9,457, forward strand.
GGTAAACCAGCTTGAAACCTCAAAGTTCTGGACATCTCTATTGTGTCTGTGTTTCCTCTCCACTCTCCCATTTTGTTGAGGTGTATCAATTCAAGAAGTTTGATGAATCATACGTGCTTAACAAAGAAATCAAGACAAGATCCAGATTCAAACTCCAAGTCATTGTCTGACCAAACAATCTTCACAATACCGACATAGTGTCAAACTGGATTTTTGCTGTTTGACAGGAAGTCATCAAGACAAACAGAGCTTGGGACTTGAACTGAATCGGAAATGTCCAAGTAGCTATGCTACAGTCATCTGCAATTGTAAGGAAATACCTATATTTTCCCTATAGGACCTCCCTATAAGGCCTTCATATGTCCATGTGTATCAAATGGAAGGGCTTCGAACTGTGACTTTGGCTCATGAAATATGGAATCTTAGTGAACTTTGCCAATGGACAAGTTAAACAGCAGTCTAATTTACCATTCATTTGAGGGACACAGGGAACATATTTTGGTTTTAACATACATGCATACCCAAGTCTTTGGTGCCAAAGGAAAACATCAGATTTTTGATTAATGGCAGAGTCAGCTGCAAAATTTGACTGACTGAGCAAAGCAGTTTCCACAAGTTTGTTGTAGAGATCAACAACATCTTTACCTGAAGTGTCAGGTGGCACATCCAAGAGGTAGTGAAGCCCTCCTCTCTGTTTGTCAATTCCTTTAATTGTCCTCGTGGCTTATTCCTAGATAAGACACAATTTAGGATAGAATATAGCCTCCCAATTGTTGTCTTTCACCGTGTTAGGCACACATGATAAATTAAATTTGAATTCAGGCACAACAAGAGTATTGACCAACTCAAGGCCATTGGACAACTTAACACTCCCTTGTGAAGTGATGTGAGTCACTCCACCATTTGGTAAATTGATGTGTGAATCAAGTTTAATCTCATGACACACTGTCAGTCTAGAGGCTGCTGGGATCATGTGATCTGCGGCCCAGTGTCAGGTATCCAATCATTGGAAACATTGGCAGCACATGAACAATACACAATACAAAAGTTGTAATCGAGTTCCTCATCAGTGTCATAAATCCTTAAAGATCTTATTGAAGATGATTTGGCTGAGTTTCTACCTGGTAACAATGTCAGAATTTGTTCAATCTGATGTTGGGTCAGTGCATATCCTTGCCCAGAACTTACAGTAGGTGAAGTAAACTCCACCTGATTTACCACCTTGCCTTCATGCTCCTAGGTTTACTTTTGAACCCTGATCGATTTAGCATTTTTCCTTTTGTGGGAACTTCTTAGCTTTATGACGCCAGTTAGTGTAGCATATAATTTGCCAACATTTCTCTTTAGTATGCTCTTCGTTGCCACACTCAGTGCAGTGAGTATCTAATATCCCTTTTCTAAATAATGCAGATGACTTCACCTGATGCACATTACTAAATAGAACCTCTCTTTGCAACTCCTCCTGTTAAAACGTAGCACAAGCTGATTCTATAGATGGGAGTGGACTCATGAGCAATATTTGACTTATTTGAGAGCTTAAAGTGTCTTCTAAGCCATTTAAGAATTAAAGCACTTCTCGCTGTTTATCTAATGCATTCATGAATGTGGCAATTTCTTCAGTGATACTTGTCATCCTAGGTAAATCAATCACAGCATCCAACTCTTCTCACATTCCTCTGATATGGGTGCATTACTCACTTACATGAGCTCTATTTTGTTTAACAGCATAAACATCTTTGCACAACTTGTATTTACGAGCACCATTGCTGCTACTGAATCTTTTCTCAAGATGTTTCCAGATCTCATATGCAGATGGTATATACAAAATAGATTTACTAATGGATCAAAGACAAAGTTCGTCAACCATGATATTACCAGATTGTTGCAATTCTCCGATTGTTCCAATTTGGTTGGATCATCCGTTGGTCTGAGGATTGTGGCAAGAACAAACCCTGGTTTTCACTTGGTAGAAAGTGCAATCCCCACATTTCTTCGCCAACATCTATAATTGTTTGCACCAGCAAGTTTCTCTTACAATCCAAGGAATCCAAGACCATCTGCAGGATGCTTGAACAATGGATTTTGAAAATCGGCGTAATTGATCTTACTCTTCTCAAACATTGTGAATCATTGCTCAGACATTGTGAATCAACTCAATGTATCAGTAAAAAAAAGTTGAATCAACGAATAAAGCAAGTATTACTCAAAATTAGCTCAATAATGTGCTCATCTCACAGTCCATGCTCTGGTACCATGCTAACTGTAACAAATGGATGAGCTTCAAGATGAAACGGACAACAATATTAGTGAAAGAAAGGGAGAGCATATTGATTCAGTTAGCTCAGCAATACACAACCCTCTACATAGATCAATTTTGACGTAACTTGATGAACTAGTTGAGTCAGTCTCATTGCGTGAGTTGATGGAAATAATCCACAATTATCATAATTAAGTCCCACTTGATTTGGAGTGAAATTACTTATTAGTGGAATGCTAATACTTATAATATGTTGTTGCTTACAATGTCTAAAAAATCAATAAAGAGTGGTTCATTCAACTCATACAGCTTATTTTTATATCCATCAAGAAATACTATTTACTTTTTTATATTTTGTTGGTGTTAATTAAACAATTGGTAAAGTTTTTAGAAGATATAATTAAAAATCTAATATAGTATCTGCGTAGAAATTGTATTTGTGTGTTGCTTTCTTGGTAGAAAGAGATAGTGGGCTTGGACCCTTGGAACCCAAAGGGATTGTATAACAGTAACAAACTCATTGTATGTACGTCTAATTTAGTACATGTCCATAGGTGACCACACCATGTAATTTAGACTTTAATAAATGGATGTTGGTTTTAAAGTGAAATACATAAAATTGCTTTAAATAAATACCAAAAATGGCATAATGGAATTTGTTTTAAATTCTTTTTTAAAGAATGATTCAGTGAAATTTATTTTACTTTTTATCAAAAAATATAGATTTAAATTCCTAAAGATACTTATCATAATTCCTTTTTTCTTGTTTCTTCAGGAACAAAAATGTTGTCTTAAAAATAAACTTCTAATTAGATGCATTGTTATTCAAGGTGATGGGTAAAATGAGTCCCTACTTAGCAATGGAAGTTTGTATTCTAATGAGCAGGTTAGCATGTTGTCGCTTCGTTTAAATTTCGTAGTGAAAAACTAGTCAATTTTTTGAATCACACAGCCCCCCAACACAGAACACACACACACACAAAAATGAGGATTTGCTCTTACAGAGCGTCTCCTATGAGAAAGTCTATTAAGAAATGCATATACATATTGTAACTTCCTAAGAAGATCCATGAGGCATTTATATTAGTTTAGTAGTGACATTATTACTTTATCATTTCATCTGTAACATATATGAATATCTATGCATACACATAGTAATTAGTAGTGACAAATTATTAGTCCTATTAACACAAATTCATTATTTCACCAGAAATTCATCTATATTTCTCTAATTGTTAAATGAGGTGATTAACAGAGGATCTAATTATATGCTAGAACCACTATGAACAACTATTTTTTAGATTTAAAAAAAAAAATTGGAACCCTTTAGTCACTTAAGGCGACATTACTTTTTCTTTAATATCAACTTATTTTATTGTTCTTTTTTTATATGGCTTGATATTTTGGTCACAAATTTTTATTTTGGTCACAGTTACACCGAATAAAATATTAGTCACATTACTCCATTCTCTCTAGAAACTACCCACCCACCCTCATCTTTCAATCATCTTCTTCTCCTAAGCAAGCCACTGGAGGCCGGGAATGATCTTTAATGATCGTTCCCGACCCCTCTTCTTCCCTTTTAATCTACTTATATGTTAATTATCATTTTCTTTATCTTTGTTATGATTTGTCTCCGCAATTGTGAGATTTTGTCTCTACAATTACGTGGGAGTGTTTTATTTTATTTTGGTTATTTATTGTTTATGGTTGTTTTCTTTAACAATGTGAATGTTGCAGCAAGGCTCTTCAATGGCATTCGACAATTCAAGTGCAATCTTTCATACATGATCAATATTTCGTTCATGAAGTCTACATGATATCAACAGGTCTATAACATGAAGAAGAAAAAGTGGATCTATTGATCTCTTACCCATGCTGTACTTTCGGAAGACAGCGATTCACATGAAAGATGAACGTTCAGTATGTATCAAGTTAGATTTCGTGAATGTAAAATTTTATTTTTGTAAGCAAGATTGTATTTTTTTTATTCGAATTTATATTGTAGATGTCGAATGGCTTCTTAATTTTTAATGAAACTAGTTTGTGCCCATGCATTTGCATAGGGCATCTAAATAGTAGAAATTTAATATAAATATGGATTAACATTATAAATACAGTGTATAATGTTGATAAAAATTAAAAATAAAAAATAAAATTTTCTACAAACAATACTCTAAGTATGCTATTTGATATATGTAAGAAAACTAAGAATTTTTTTTGACCAGACAAGAAAACTAAGAACTTGAATTTATATAGTATATAATCTTAGCATAAGCAGGATAAATTTTTTAATTAATCAATTAATTAAACTTTTCAGTTGTATAGTATTGACTTTTGTAGGTCTTTTTTTTTTAGGAGGGGAGTTGGTAAATTTACGTACACAAGCTATCATATAATAATTAATTAAATATGTCAACATCAATACCATAACCATAAACTAAATTAGAGGGGATGGGAGAGATCGACCATGATAGGATAAAGAATTGAAGAGGAGTCAAAGACTTTGCTAGAGGTGAAAATAAAATATTACCGTGATTTAGGATGGGAGAATACTGTAGTGGTTATAAAATTTATCTATTGAGGTTTATGGATACGTGGAGTAGTTTTCAGATTGTTGGATAATGTGAAAAAAAAGAACGGTATTTAAAATTTGAAAATAGGGTCTTGACGGAAGCAAATGAAAACCATTGATTAGAGGGGGAAATGATGGACAACCATATATATTATTATTTTTTATAATAAAGATATAAAGTTTATTGTAATTAATTACATTACCTAATATTTTTCTTCATATGAATGGGTTGTTATTAATTTCCATTGGGCTAATTAATGTGATGAAAAATCTAAAAAATCTAACAAAAAGATTTAGATAATTTTAGCAAACATTAAAAAAATAATCTTATCAGAGAGAGAGAGAGACAGAGAGAGAGAGAGAGAGAGAGAGAGAGAGAGGATCACGTGAATTTAGGAAGGAAAAATACCGACCCTATTTTTTTGGATAAATATTAAAAATTAATTGGGTACTTTCCACATCAGAGAGAGATGAAATAGGGAGACGTGAGATATTTTCTTTTTCATTCTAAAAAAATAAATATATTTTTTAAATGAAAGTTGATATTTCATTTTAGAAGAGATCAACGGAACACATATATCAGTGTCTGACATTTTAGAATTGAAGGAGGAAAGATTTTTAAACATGTTTCATTTTGCTACTTATAATATAAAGATTACTACTATTTGTATACTACTATTATTATTGTTTTTGATAATTTTATTTTTATGAGAAGACAAAAATACGGGTTTACCAAAAAATACAAACAAAAATGGCTAATTATTAAAAAATACAACCCCAGTGAACTATAAATGACAAAAATATGGGTTTACAAAAAAAAAATACAAACAAAAATGGCTAATTATTAAAAATAGAGTTTCCAACATTCTGTGTCAAGATTTATTGTGTTTAATCTACCTACATAATTGGTTCTTTATGGTACTTATTCTGTATTGAAAATGGAAGATTTTTGCGCTACTTTGGCTGAGCATTGAAAACTTTATGCTTTTTGTTGGTTATCTAACGTTGTTAAGATATATTGTAATCGAATCTTACTTGGTAATTTCCTATTTAAATAATCTAAAGGCTGAGATTTATGTTGTAGAATGATCAACGATTTATAGGCGCTATTGCTTGAGATTTTAAAATTAGAGGGAAACTTTTCTCAACCTCTTATACATCTTTACATTTATTATATAAAGATATCTCTTGTTATCATCTTTACCTTCAGCATTAAGATTTCACATTCTGATAAATATTGTTTTTTTTTTTGATAAATATCACTTTTCTTTCAAATCTTCAAACTCCACTTCTAGTTCAACCACCAGTTTCATGCGCTACCCGCGCTACCCAAAAAACTGAAAACCCCTAAAACCATTAATTTTAATTTTCGGACATGATGAACCCTTATCAAACAAAATATCTAGCAAAGGCAAACGGAGGTAGATGGACGAAGGGAGATAAAAACATATTCAATTCACTTTAGATTTCTTTTGATTCTAAATTTATTTACATTTCATTGTTCATTTAGAGAATAAATTATATTATTACTTATGGTACATATCTCTTGTTCTTAAAAAGACACCCTTGTTTTTAAAAATTTTGCAATTGCATGATATGAGTTAAGCAATTTCGGAAACTCAAATCCAATTACAAAAAGATGCTAACTAATAATCTTCATCCCAATGCTATTAAATGGAAGCCCCTTTACTTGCATCCATCAAAATAGCAAAATATATACATCAACAAATACTATATTATAGTTATTTTAATTAATTAAATTTACAAAACTGACCAACAATAAAAAATGATAAGAACTAAAAAAATTAAATAGAGAAAGGTGGTAATTGGATTCCCCCTCCATTACTTCTTATTATGTTAATAATGATGATATGGGCATGATACATATTGAAGAAAATATATCCTAACCTATGGAAGGATACCAAGGTCCTGTGTAAAAGATAACATATATGAACAACGCGTAAAGAAACAAAGCATAAACTAATCATTTGTAAGAAGACGAAGAAGATGATGATCACGACAATAACTTTGTATCTAAAATGCTAAAAATCTTATCTAAATGACCTAAGCTATTTCAATGAACAATATACCTTAATAGTTGATCCAAAAATGCCAAAACATTCTCTATAAGATCATATACTGCACCTGTACTCAATTGATTCTCGATAACAACGTGTTCCGCCGCCTCGGGATTCTAGCAAAAGAATCCCCATTAAATATCAATTTGATACTCTCATTCCGAATACTCAATTAAGCCTTGTAGTTTATAAGGACTAAGAATAAATGACAACAACACATGGTGAACGTATCTAGTAGGTTCAGATTTATAGTAGTTGTTCGGGAGAGGGGGTCATTAGTTTTTTAGGAGTGGGCAGTTTGATTTTTTGCTAATAGGCTGTCAGCTTTTAATTTCAATCTTATCTAGATAGTTCTATGGAGAAGTTGACATGGGGTGGACTCTCGTGGAGGTAGTGGGATTCAAGTTATTTAGTTCTTCTTTTTTCTTTT
>NCQV01116356.1:4685-16887 GCA_002740545.1 Lophocereus schottii
CTCTACATAAACGCGAAATGTTTGTGCATCGGACTACCCTTATATACAGTAATAAAAGTACATGGCTATTTGACTTCCTTTCCCTTTCATCAGTGCTGTACGTCTTCTTCATCTTCCCTCTCCAGTCTTCTCCACGGCCATGGCTGTTCCTTCTTCACCAAAAAAAAAAAAAAGAAAAACGATAATATGCCCTATGGTTGGTTACGATTCTGTTATTGCCTTTTTGCTAGGCGGGTATTTGATATTTTTGTGCTCTCCCGCTCAGTATATAAGTGCAATCGCAAGAACACATCACAGAGAATTCAAGTCCTAGACAGAGAAAATCAACCAGAGAGGACCGCACCCACGCTGATTTCTTGTTCTCTTGATCAAGAGCTTCAATGGCGCCAATCTTCGGCTCAACTTCCATCCCCAATCGGCAGGTATTTCTTCACTCTTCAATGAATTCTTCGTTAGAATCTGAATGTTCTTTAGCGTGACTGCACATTGTTCGATTCCGAGCTGATTTCTTGTCATGAGTCTTCGATTTCTTGTTACGTGAACATTTTCGTATGATTCTCTTCAATTTCTTTGTTTCAGACACCAAGTCTACTATGGCTGTTGCAAGAAGAAGAAGGACGCCTTAGAAGGCTTGCAATCAAGGTGTTTTCCTGCTTTCCTATATTTAGTTTCTTTTTGTGTTTTTCCATGTTGTGCAAAACTACCTAATCACTATCATTGGGAGTCGTAGGATGGAGTGCGGAGTAGAATCCTTGCCCTGCCACTGGTCAATTTGCAGAAGCAGGCCGCTGCTGAGATAAAGAGCATCAAGGATGTCAAGCGAGTTGTTGGCGCCCGCGATAGAATTCGCAACGCCCGCTTCGATATGGCTATGGCCCTTGGAAGGCTGAGGCCGAGGCTGAGGCGTCGGAGTCTGCGTCTCAAGCTGTTCAATCGTATCTACGCTGTTAAACGTAGCAAAACGGAGAGACTGGGCTCGAAAATCTGCCGTTTGATGAGGTTTGCTGCGAAATTTGCTAGGAAACGGGTTGGAAGAGCAAACAAAATGGTGTTGTCAAGCGTGAATGATCTCAATATTGTGGCGCGCGCCAAGAATGGCTATAGTTTCAATGGCAAACTGTTCTTCTCGAAAAAGTTGAAAGTATCTGATGCAATGGAAATGATTCGATTAGCCATGAGCCTCTATGGATTCACCGTGGAACAGCTGAGGGTAAGCGCCCAGCTGGGAATCACCATCACTCCAGCTGGTGACATAATTGAGCTTTGAGGTCCCCCACTCACGTCTATGACTATGTTGAAGAGTTTGATTGTTCTCAAAATTTTTCGAATTCATACATCGTGAGAGGGATGTATGGTGCGGTTGGGTTTTTGGTTCTGCTGCTTGCGCTAAGGGTTGGGAAGTCGGCTATGGTTTTCTCTGCTCCTGACTGATAATTTTCGATCTTACAATCAGGCTGGAGCAGTGTGCTTGTTGAACTTCATGTAATGTTTTGCTGGGTTTGTGATGTCTAGGGCTAAAACACAATCTCATTAACAAGGAGCTTCGGGGAATATGCCTATTTTGTTCTCATACTGTTGGCAATTCCTTTTATGGTATAATTCAAGTCTGTCGTTCATTACAAGCATAGCGTATGACTTTGCTGTTATTGTACTGATATTATGTTGTTCTTTCATGTGAATGCAATTCAAGGACACTTTAGATTGAACAAAATCTACAGCATTATGTGCCAAAGGTTGGTTACAAGGACTTATGATTGGAAATGCATTAGTGTACGAGGCGGCATTTGAATTATGGGTAATCTTGATTGATAGTTGTGCTTTGCTTCTGTCCGGATCCCAGGTCGTGATCTTGTTGCTGCTGTTGGTTTCTAAACTTCATCATCATATGATTTCTCTTGGTTTCTTTTGGTCGATGCATGGAAAACTGCAGAAGATTGTGAATGCAAGTGCTCGTTATTGTGACACTTTGACTAATCTGTAGATATATAGTCCTGTTTGACAATGGTTGGGTTGCTGAATTGAAGAATGGAATGGGTCGTTTGTTTCTGCAAATTTCTTAGTTGTCTCAGAGTTACGATTGATTTGCATGATGAAGCTTAATGTCAATGGTCAGCCTCCTTGTATGCTAAGTTGAGGGTGCTACTGTGTCGAGCAAAACACTTTCTAGTTCCTTTCCCTGCGTAGATCCCAAATCTTTGGCACAATATACAGGTGGTCTTTCTTGTTGCTTTCCCCAAAAGTTCCCAACATGGCTATGTGGACACACATTGGGCTCGGCATTTTCTGAAAATTTTGCATATATTTGGTCTTAAATGATGCACAACATGCCCATATCCACACCTAAGCGTCAAGTGCCTACGCGGATACTTGAGCCAGAAATGCACATCCGAGTGACAGAGCTTGAGAATGCCAAGAAGATTATATGAACAAGAGATTTCAATGGGAAGTACATGGTTTGTTGGACTATCAGTCCAGTTGAACAGATGTAGCTTTGGCGTTACTCAAGATGCATTACAGCATCACTGAGACTGTAAGAGAAAAACGAGTCTTAATGTCACAAAAATAATCATGCAAGTGAATTGTTGGCTATATGCAGAGCTTCTGGATGTCCCATGCACCTACACTGCAGCTTCATCGATGGTCATTGCTTCTCCCCATGGTTGACGAAAGATCCACATAAATATGAGAAGCCACATGCTGCAAAAGAATGAAGCCAAATTAGCTAATAAGGGTTTCAGTAAAGAAACAGCATGTGTTATTTCACGATCTGCAAGCAAGAGCATCCGCCCATCGGAAAAGGAAAACGACGATAAAAATCACCAGATAACAGAAGACTGAACTACTGCTCTGCTGTTCATGTTCTTAAGCTGTACAAGGATTCAAACAGCTCATTAGTCGAGGGTGGCAATTGCATTAGCTTGGACATGAAGGCTTTAGTAATCACTCGAACCCTCCAACCATGTGAACCCCCATTCAACCAGTAGCCTCAGGCCGACAAATCATGTGCTACACAACCATCAGATGTCCTTTCTCCAACTCGTATCAGTTCATTTCAAGAAAAAATTCCCTATTCACATTGTCCGTTCGTTATTATGTACTTTTCAGATGTTTGAAGAATTGCATACATAGTATGCACTCATGTTGTTTTCAAAAAGAGTCAGGGAAAGCAAGAATACCATAAGATGCTTGGCTGTTTGGCATTTCAATGAGCCGAGTTGAAAGGCATCCCCCCATAATTGCACATCCTCTCCAGACTTTCTCTCCATGTTCTTGATTGTTTCAGCCTGGAAACTGAAAGATAAAATAAACAAGGTTGAACACTAATTAATACATATCCCATTTACTCTTCAGTATTCAGAAATACAAATATCATGTGGCCCATTTTTATCATATCCATTATCTGGCCAGCCGAAAAAGTCACTAATGGGCAATTCTTCCCCCAGCAGAAGATGGACGTGCTAAAAACAAATAAAGTAAAATGTCACATTGGATTGCCATCGACTTCTTTAGCTTGTAGATTAGTAAGCAATCAATGGCTTTCAGATGTATTGTCCAACTGGAACAACTTCTAAAGGTCGCATTGCATATGAGTACAGATGGAAAGGCAAGGTATAAGGTTTGTTTTATCATGTAATACATAGTATGAGTAAAAGGACACATGAACCACAACAATGAAGAGAACATAATAAATAACATCATGAATTTCAAAAACATAAAGGAATCTTAACCATAGAGATGACCACTTCCAACATATGAATCCCATTAAGGATGAGGGTTTAATGCAAGTGAAACGGGTGGCAGCACTTGATACATTAGGTAAAGTACTCAAAACTTGCAATCACTGCAAATTTTCTGATAAGAATCACGGTAGTGCCGTTATCATTGAATACAAAAGATCTCTTTGTCCTCTCAACTACTGCATTGGCGAAGATTTCTTTGAGGATAGGGCGTCCCCAATCATCAAGCTGGATGGTTATATTTTGTATCTTTCCGTGCACATACAAATGATTCGATTCATCCGAAAATAAATGTGTTTCAATCAACAGGGAACAGCACGAAAGCCTTTTGAAGTTTAAAGGGCACAGTTAAGTTAGAAACCTCCACAACAGGAAGAAATTAAGAAAATAATTCAAAAGTGTTCGGAATTGCACGATGCACCTAGCTCACTAAAGTGTAAGAAATGAAGGTGCGGGCATTGATATTCACCCTGTGCAGGCCTAGGATGGCAGGATCCCTACACTTGAATCCCTTAGTCTAGGAAACCCAGAAAGTCGGAGCAACCTTATGCCGTTGCAATTATCAAATCTGAGCACCTCTAAGGCTGTACTACAACCAGCTAACAGACTGCCAACCACCGACCAGTCTAGATGAGACCACAAAATAGAGAGCCTCTTTAAGGAAGGAAACACGACTGTTGTTCTTTCCTTGAACATAGTTTTGAACATCTCACACTCTAAGTTGTCCTTTAATTCTAAATCAGTCAAGGACTTAGAAGAAGCGACAAGGCATTTGGGCAAGTTAACAAATAACAACAACCACAACGATGAAAAAACATGTACTCTTCGATACAACGGCTCAATCCCTTGAGCTGATCACCAGTGGTAAAAAGGAGGTCCATAGAAACACTAATAGGACCATCCCCAATATCACTGTGTAGAAGGATGTGAAGCTTTTGGATCTCATCGCTTGATCAAGGAATTGCAGATACCGTAAAGCCTCAGCATCCACAGCCTTACTTCTTCCTGAATAATCGCGAAGAAAAAAGCTCCTTTTTTTGCAGAAAAACTATCCCAAATATGATGATATGATGATCATCATCTAGGGTTTTCTCCATATCATGATCAGTGAGTTTCCTTTTCAGTTTTCAGTGAATTCTTCCAAACTAATCCAGATCATTATAAAGAGAGGGGTGACTGATCCAATCGTACCTCTAATCGAACGACAAAACGCTGGTTCGAATCGTATCTGAGGAGTGGAGGAGGGAGAGGATGTGATGCTTTATCGGTCCTGGGAGACTCGATATTCGATCTCTTGAAATCATCGCTACTCTCTTCTCCAAGAAAGTCACAATTGGCTACTCTGCTGCTATCAATTGATCTGAGTGATTCAATCGAATTGGAGACTTTGAAAACCCTACGTACCGAAGGGGTAGGAGAAAGAGTCGGAATGTTCCAGCTTCGATTCTATTTGTAGGTTCTCCAACCTGCGATTTGTTGCAGTACATATATTAGAGACCTGGGAGTAAATATACTTTCAGTATATGTAGACATTAATATCCAGCATGGACATTTATTAAAAAACAAAAAAAAAAGGAAAATGAAAAACAAGCAAACAAAAATCAAAAAACAAAAGTTGATGAAAACAGCCACACCCCACTCACCATAACTATCAGCTTTCAAGTTTCAACTTCCCTCAACCTTCAGTTCACCATCAGCCATGCGACAGCAACGTTCTGCCTCACCTCCATTTTTGTCCAGCAACCACTCGACAGCAAGGTTCCATAGCAGCAAGAAGAAGAACATCAAAATCTTGGCTGTCAGAAGTGAACCATCCAAAAATTCGACGACTGACAAGATGACAGGAAAATCTAGAGTTACCCTCGCGTACAAGAGGAAATCCAGGTAAGGCATCATGTGATTTTTGGTGAATTTTTTGAAAGAGAAATCAAAATAGGATGATGAAATGCTTGAGTGATAAGGTATGGAGTAATTTTGTAAGTGAAAAATTGTAATGAACAAAAACGACATGTCAAATACTGAATGAAATAAGGCATTATGTGAGGTCAGGGAGCAAAAGATTGAGAGCACAATGACAGTGAACAATGTTGAATGAAAAAATGAACAACATCTTGCATCCCCAATTACATGATGACATGATATATGAAGGTATGCTACAAACTACTTATAAATATACCGACAATTGTGTATTGCAGGAGATTAATTAATGAAGCTGAAAGACAAATAAGGGTTTCCAACAATCAACCTGAGCCTGAGCATGAGCCATATCCAGGGCTAGAGTATGTGCGTGAACCAGAGCTAGAGGATGAGCTTGACACAGAGTCAGAAGATGAGCATGATCCTGAGCTTGAGCTTGAGCCTGAGCCTGCAAGAAAGAGACAGAGGAAGCAGCATCATTCACCCACTCTGCAACCAACGCTGAAAAGGGCACCTAAAGGAACTCCAAAAAGGAACATCCAAATCAGGCATGTTAATGTTGAGAAACAAGTAAATGAACATACTGATCTCACACTTATAACCACCAGATCATGGAGTGGCTTGCTCAGGCATAGAATGGCCCCGGGTGGGTTTCTAATATTGGTAGAAAGGCTAGAGTACGAACAATGGTCAGCAATAGTTGATGCAGAGTTTGGTTGAATCTTGTCAGTTAGAACAAAATTGATCCCAAAATCAATAGTAAGGTGGCTGTTAGAAAGATATAATCCTTGGGATAATTCACTAAACCTAGCCAATGGCAAACTCCTAATAGATGAGGAGGATGTGTACGCAACACTTGGGTTACCTATGGGAGAGGTTGAAGTAATTGAAGGACAAACATCAGATGCTGACATACTGTTCTTAGATCGTTGGAGAAGAATATGGCATGTTGAAATAGGTGGACCCCCAATTGGGAGCATGGATGAGGTCATCCTAGCGCGTGAGGGTCATGGGCATGAGTTCATCACCGACTTCATAACATATGCAATATCTACTTGCATCGTAGGAAATGCAAATGGAACCTGTCACTCTCGAGTAGTCAAATGTTTGTGCAATATCGATGAAATCAAACTCTACATGGTAAGTGCTTGAACGATGCGGTAGTGGAATGGAAGAAAGATAAGAGCAAGTTCTTCACAGGATCGCTATTATTCCTCATGGTAAGTACCACTATAAGCCATTACATTCATATCTAACCGAGCACTATGCACTATGAATTAGTTCACTCGGTAATAGAATGATGTTCACTGTGCAGTTCTAATACATTCACAAGATACATGACAGAGCTTAACTGAAACCCATTCAAGTTCTGTGTATATGTAAATGTATGGGTGTTCATCGGTTCAAACCCAGATCGGACTGGACCGGACTGGGTTGGACCAAGGACCGAATAAGAGGGAAGTTATGGACCGGACTGAATAAGCCAAGGATCGGACCGGGACCAGACCGAAAAAAGTCAGACCGGACCGGACTGGGACCAAACTGAAAAAGTCAGACCGGACTGAACTGGACCGAATTGTAAAGCTTGCAAATTTTTGCAATATGAACATCTTATATTTATTTCAATATGAACAATTTCTACATATTTTCACCATGAAAAACAAATCAATATTCTTGAATGCTTGAAAAATTATAAGTTGTAAAAGAAAATTAAAATTGAGTAAATAAAAAGTCGGTTTTCAAATTTTTTTATTCGGTCCTTGGTCCGGATCGGACCGAAGACCGAATTTAAAAAATTTGTGGACTGTGGACCGGACCGAATTCATTGTGTTTGGTCCGTCCAGTCCGGTCTAGGCCGGTCTTCGGTCCAGTCCGAGTGTGGACCGAATAATGAACACCTCTATGTAAATGTTTCTGCTTGCACCATTTACTTTGGCCTAGTAAACTGAGCATTTCAGGATTGTTCACATTGATAGTTTGACAAGTTCACTGAGTAATACAGTCAAGTTCACTATATGGTATACTTATATGACTCAATAATACACTAAGACACACTCAATTAATTAAAGGTTTAACCTAACTCACAGAAGATGCTTAAGGTTCATGGAGAAATATTGTAGTCATTAGCATGTGCAAAATTCAATTGTTTTGTAAATGACTTGGTAGTAGTTCACTTGTGTGTATCATAGAGTTCATTATAGTGAAGAATGTGGTTCACTGTAGAAGAGAACAACAGAAAGTCACCTATAGTAGTCTCAATTCATAATGTGACACCTTAAAGACATTGATACTCATACCTATGCATAACTAATTGTATAATGATTTTAGACTAAAACTATTAGCTGTTTTTGAGGATGATATTCACTATTAAATTTAAATACCTTCACTAAGGAATTAAGGAATGTTGCCTTTAAAAGCGTACCTAATGAAGAGTGCATGAAGTACTATATTGTGTAATATTTATGCATATTCACTATGTAGTTTGCATTAGTTCACTAGTGTTTATCATGTAGTTCACTCAAATAATGAATGTAGTTCATTGAATAAGTGAACAATAAAAATACACATACATTAGCATCCAGTGACATTAATACACCTTAATAACATGCCTATTCATACATATACATAACTTACTGTAATATGGTTTATGGTACTATTATGACAGCTATTCTACATGGATAGAGTGCAATTCAGAGGAAGAAGGGCTGATAGATCCTATCCAGTTGCCATTAATTGGGACATAGATAAGGTGAGAAATAGAGATAAGGATGAACAACTATCAGGGGCATACGGGAAAGAAAGAATACTGGAGAGAATTAACTATCAAACAATAACGTGCTTAGCTGAAGTGGATGTGGACATAAACTTGCAAGAAATGGAAAGAGGCCAACCACACAAAGAAGGAACTAGTGAGATGCCCCAAGGAAGACCAAGTAAAGAGCAACACTGTCCATTCTGCCCACACTGCAATGGACAACATGAAGGCCTCATGCATGTCAATGATGATCCAATTCAGGTAACTAACTATCTAACAAACTATACGTAGCTGTTTTTGCATTTTCAAATGTAACTAGTACTTAATAACTATAATATACTAATGTTATATCCCAATATCACTTCACCAAATTAACGTATAAGTTATGCACAGGATACTGTGACCAAAGAAGCTCCAACATAGCAAGGGGAGATAGTAACAGACACGCAAACTCAGAAGACTCCACCCTAAGCTAGACAGGCAGTAGCTGCACATGAGAATATACAAGAGTGCATTTCCCCAGAGGACGCATACTACTGCAGCCCAGAGTTCCTCGAACAACTTGACAAACTAAAGAGCATTGCTAGAGAGGAAATACAGCACAAGAAAAGGGTCGCTTGCATCCCACCAAGTTTCATCCTTGGAATATCACTTGAACAAGAAGCAACTCCAGCTCCTTCAGCACAACCTACCCCTAGCACAGATCAGCAACAATAGGGAGAAAAGACAGCAGCAACAGACCCACCTGGCACATCAACTGGGCAACAACCAAATGAGGCCAGTGAACATGCTGTTAACCCTAAGAAAGTACCTCAAACGAGTGAAGGAAAAGCCAAGGCAGCAGAAATACTTGAAAGCAATAAACCAAAGCAAGCAGTAACACGGCAACAGCCAAAGAGGATGGTCATACAAGTGCCATTTCAATATCGATCGCCATATCTTAAAGATTACAGAAAGGCTAGGGATTGGCTAACTCATCAACAGCTGATGTTGGTGGACTACGCTTTCCTGTCACCAGATAATTTGCACCCATCAGTTTAAGTTTTATGCTTTACAACCACATTATACACAGACACAATTATACATATTATCTAAAATATAGGGAGAAAATATTCGAGTATGCAAGTGGGGAGGAAGAGACAAAATTATGGATATTCAGGGAAGCATTTGAAACATTGGCAGATGTAGACCAAGACTTAGACAAGTCCATAGTAGATGTACTATGTCTACTACTAAATTGGATGGAAAGGTTAAGAAATCCGATCACAAAGAAAAGAATGTTCTTCACCACCAATGTTTTCGTTAGACCATAACGCATTACAACATAGTTCTCTCTTTTCTAACACAATTTTCATCATTAACATTTAAATGCCTAATTTGCGTATCCAGATGGCCATAGAGAATGAAACATTGGAATTGTCAAACATCTTCAAGGCAGCAATGGACCTTGAGAGAATGAGGTATAAATGGATGAAATTGGATGAAGCCCAATTGGTAAGTTCCATAACACTGCTTGTAGACTATGTATAACTAGGTGCAAGTACATGTAATGTCTAATTAGTTCACCAAGTATATTGAATGAGTTCACTGAGTGGCTAATCAATGTTCACTAATATGTGTAACGTGCAATTGATTAACTATGGGTGGTCATCAAGTTCACTTAGTACAATGCTTTAGTTCACTGAGTCATTGATGATGGTTCACTTTATATTTTGATTAGCAGTGATACTAGATGTAACCTTGCCTTCATGTGTAATAGTTGGATGGGTTGTATATGTGTAAATTATAATTGATTCAGTATGAATAATCAATTAGTTCACTGAATACAATGACTAAGTTCACTAAGTGACTGATGAATATACACTAAACATTTTGACTGCCATTGAAACTAAATGCAAGATTCCCTTAATGTGTAACAGTTGCACAATTTGTATATATTTAACTCGTAATTAATTCATTATTGGTTGACAACTAGTTCACTAAGGAATTAACAAAATCGCCCATAAAAGATGCAAACATATGCAATGTACCAGCAAACATCCTACTTGTGTCCATATGCTGGTCTTATTCAGTATAGTATAAAGTTTGCATCAGCTCACTAAGTTCACTAGGAAGCTTTATTTAATATGTGTATTCTTTCATGTTAAGTTAACCCATTGTTCACTATACCATATCAGGTCGTTCATCAGGGAGCCATTTGCAGTCCATTATAACTAACACAGTACACATGAATATACATAACCTCATGTATTTTCTATGACATGCAGGTGTATTTCCCCATACTTCAAGACCATCATTTTTTTGTCCTCTGTTATGACTTTGGAGGCAAGAAAATAATCGTACTTAACAATCGCTTGGAAAGAGAGGATGCCACATCTAGAAATAAGCATAGTGCAATGGCCATGGTAAAGATACCTCAAACACAAAACCCTTATTTCATATACAAAAATATCACCCCATAACATTAAGAAATTATGTGCAGACAAACTTGTTCGCAATCTACTTGCTGAATGGACGATTTAAAAAGAGGGTTGACGTCAGGAAATTTACCCTCGTATTTTGGAATCTATCTTGGCAAGATGACAACAACATACATGATTGCGGGATTTATGCCATACGCCATATGGAGTCGTTCCAAGGAGGTAGTGTAAAGTACTGGTCAACTGGTTTCGAAAAAAACAAAGTAATCGATACATTTTGCTGTTGAACCAATGTCAACTTCAAACTAACTGTAATTCAAATTCAAAGTTGAATAACACATATTACATTTAAAATTGCTTATGTCCACTACGCATGTGAAAAATGCAGGAACAGTTCGTCAGACATCTACGTTCAAGGTACGCGACAATGATATTACAGAGTGAACTCTATCAAGTACGGTTGCAAGTACAAGAAGCAGCAAAGGAAGACTTCGAGTAAGGTGAAAAAGTAGTCCAACAGTTGCAGCAGTAGAAATACCCCACTATTAGTCACTTATTTAAAAACAGTCGTACATAAAGCACACAATGTTCCTAATGAAATTCTTTTAGTGTATCACAAATGCATATCTTCCTTCCCAATATTTAATGGAAGTGTTCTAAACTTATTAATTGTTAGTGTACATTCCTAAATCAACAATCCCTTGCACAAATTAGCTCCCCATAGTGCACACACATATATACTACTGCCCATGTGTTGACCACAACTGCAATAAACACAAACCAAAGAAACACATCGGACACGAAAAGTGTAAAATTTTAGAAAGATAATAAACTAGCAAGTTATGAATAAACGAAAATTCAATGTGCATTTTATAATTGATCACTACATTCACAGAATGTTGGACACACAAATTGTCTGACTAAAATCTGCACAGGTAACATGTTTACCTGGTTCACTAAGGGCTTTGATGTAGTTCACTATAAATTTGAGTGAAGTTCACTCTACATCATGCTATATATGTAATTTTATCCTGGATCACTAAATAATGTGGATTAGCTCACTGCCTAAATTATGAATGATCACAACATAGCATAATAGGTATTCAAGCAAAATCTAAGCAAAAACACTGGGAATTTTAACAAGGGAGCTCACTACATAGCAAATTGAAAAATTAAAACCATCGATGTCTCGAAGTTAAAAGAATCTTAGTATGTATACGTTCAAAATTGTTCACAAAAAGCTTTGAAGTAGTCCACTAAGCGTTTGAGATCCGTGCACACTAAAACATCCTAAATCTGACTGTGTAAGTGATCTATGGTTCACTATTGATTTTGCATTTGTTCACCGTATGAAGGGAGAAGTTCACTGCAAA
>NCQV01116358.1:0-13988 GCA_002740545.1 Lophocereus schottii
TACGTATGCGACCCGTTCATTCTCAAAATGACACCAAAGTTTGACAAATGAAATTAAATCAAGTCTCCAGGAATATGATTCCACCAATAGTAATAACGGCAAAGTTTAAAGAGATAAGGTAGTTAGCTATAGGCTCATTGTGTAACGTAATTCCATAATTGATTTAAGCATTCATATACTCTAGATTCAATTTCATGATAGATCGGGTAAATATATATGAATGAGTGGCACCCGAATCAAACAATACACAAAATGACTTTGAATTTTAAAAGGGAGTTCCACCTCAGTTGCTCGATCTTATAATTCTTGGTAGGTATGGATTGATTGACCAACTAATGGATTATAAATATAGAAAGCTAAACCCTCTTCAAATATCCTCATCTTCAGTCTTTCAGATGACACAAACTCAGAAAAACACCAAAATAGTGCCATAAGCTTCCTGGCATACTGCATTGCCGTCATGTCACCACTCATCTTTAGCTCTATAGATTCCTTTTCCTTCTGCTACTGAACCGCAACTGGGTAAGATTTAGTTCTCAGTTCTTCTGAGACTTGATTCCAAGTGAAATCTAGCCCTAACAACCTATCCTTAAGAACGTTCCATAAAATGCCTACTTTTACAGTTAGGTAATATGCCATAATGTTCACCTATTTCTCATCTGGAACCTCCATTGCTGTGAAATCTTCTCCATCCCTCTAATCCATTCTTCTAATTTCAGTGGGTCATACTTTTCATCATATACTTTACGGTTGCGGCATCCTACCCTATTCGCTAATTATGGACTTTAGAGGGGATTTCAGAAGGTGTTTGGGAATTCATTTCATCAACTCAAACACTAAGTTCTGCTAGTAATTAGGGTTCTCCATGTGACTGACCAACTCAGCTGGTAAAATCGGGGCATTCTATTAAGGTTTGATGGCATATTACACGGTGCATGGTCACCTTACCCTTAATCATAATCTGAATTATCCCCTATGTGGGTCTCTGCATTATTTTGCACTGATTTAGACAATTTGGCTATACATTAAAGAGAGTAATCCAATCATTTAACTACAACCAACATATAATATGTACAAATTAGATGCAAACTAATATGGTTCAACAAAAGAATATCGCATCCAACTGACTACCCAAAGTCAGCCTTTAGTCCTATCTCCTAATTAAAACACTACCTAACCCCAAAATAACTAAGCCCGCTAGGTACCCAAAGGATATTGGGATTAGTTAACGTAGTCGGAAGGATTTGTCTAACTATATAGTGTGTCAAAACTTGCTCAAATTTCATCTATCCAACCGACTATACTATATACATATGGGCTCAAAATGTAACCTAAATGAGACGTTAGCACATAAAACAATATAGCAATCTGTAGATGGATCGAAGTCTGGATCAGACTCACCCCTAGGCTCCTCGTCCGTGTCAAAACTACTATCTAAGGTGCCCGACTTTGCATCCTCGGCATCATGATTAGGCTGATTCTCCCCTAACTTTGGGTCCTCTTGTGTATCCTCCATGAGCTCGTCATCAGAGCTAAACTCCACTACCTCTAATATATCAGGGAGATCCATGGCAATGTGAACTTCCCTTGATCCATCAGACATTGGGATGCCCTCTCTAGATTCTGATGATTCTGGGCTGTCGGGTGGCTGAGGAGCACCTAGTGCAGATGGTGGTGGTTGTCCTTATGCAAATGTAAGCGCTGTAGGTGAAAGAAAGTGCAAAGTATAAAGGAATTATATACTGTAGAGTGCCCCCCCTTTGCTCAAACTCCTTCCTGAATAGCAACTCGATGGCTATAGTAGTCCAAGCCACTGAAGATGGAAGTTAGGTATGTCCCATCCTGAGATCTAGTAGTCATAAAGTCATGATATCTGGTCCTAAACTTGGCCCAAAGGGCAATTGTAGGCAAGGACCACAACTACCTATGAGTATAGACCACAACATTGTAAAACTAAAAAAAGGGTCCTGCATGTGGGATACCATACTATCATGTAGTAAAGAGATGTAAGTGGCCACATAAGTATCCAACATTGTATTCACTACATATGAATCCATGCAATAGGAAAAAACATAGAAGAAGAACATGTGACAAATAAACAGGCATTTTTATTACCACAAAATCTCTAATGATATATTATTAACCTTGACTAACCAGCCTTCTCACCCTCCTATCTCGACTCACCATACTCCATATCCCACTAAGGAAAAATCAAACCCGACTCTGATATCAAGACTATAACGCCCCTAATGCACATTTCTCCTTGATGGTATACTCTTTTATTAAACCCTTAGTTAAAGTTGATGAACCGGATGATTGGGGCATTACTGCCATCTAGAAGCGCAGGGCTTAAGGCATGTGCACTGGATATTATATAAGTAGGCATAGATCATAGTCATACACATTCAAACGTTATCAAGCCATATGCAAACAGCTGCTAACCAGCATAAGGTCTACACACATCATAATAGAGCAATTCTCTGTAAAGTTTATAACTTCGTCAAGCTAAAATCTCAAAATTTAACTCCTAAAATATTCTTGAACCAACATCATTACTGATCCCTCCATATTCCCTTACTCACTTACTTTCTTCATCTAGTTTGCTAGTGTGAGAGCAATTTACTGAGCATTTTCCTAAAGCAAAATAGGACAAACATTTCAAAATGTGAGCCAAAACTTAATACATGCATTCCTATATTTTTAAATGATCATTGAAAAATTAGTTGGTTAGTTGTTTTGCAATTCATTTTACTTTAAAACAATGAATGAGATGAATGTAAAACTATATTACTAGTTATTATCTTGTAGCAAACCCCTTGTAACTGCTACAATCTATCGGTAGTTGTATGCTTGCCATGTTGATTGGGAGACCTGGCCTAAGTCCACGCATGTAACTGAAGGGCGAGTGCCCTATAAGTGATAACTGACAGGGTCACTAATTAAATGATAAATCACCAAATAAATTGATTCATTGATAAACTTACCAAGGCCTTATAACTTTGATAAATGCATTCTGATTTCTAAAGATACAAGCAATGGATGTGCATATGGTGATCAACATACAATCACACTTGATAATATTCATGCACAATGAGGAACAATAGACTAGGCCTCGATTCTACTTAAGAAATGTAATGACAGGTACATGTAGTTAGTAAACAATGCTCACTTTTGTAATTTGTAACTTTAAAAGAAATTGATTAATTAAATGCCATCCGTAACTCAACATTTCCATATAAGATAGATTACATTAAGATGATTTCCAAAAACTAAATATGCTAAGGTACTTTAATTCGAGGTAAAATAAATTGGAGACCAAACCAAAATAATTGAGATTATAATAAAAAAACTTTAATGGTTACAAATGGAATATGGGTTTTTGATATTTCTTAGATGAATAACAAGGGTTTAAGGTCAAGAGAAGTGTAATTGCATTTGGGTTTGCTTTAATCACATGACTAGGCCAAACAAGCACTATTCTTGGGTCATTACATTCCCACTAAACTCCCTAAACTCCCAAAATTTATATCTTCTTTGCAATGCCTATAATTCTTCAATTAATATAATTCTTATAAAACCTTTAACTAAGCTCCCAAAATTTACGGTGTTCTTCCTTTCTTTTCATGTAAGTCAAGCTAAATGCCCCTTATAGGCCCATTGACCTTTGTTTTGTTATTGTCCTTACCTTATTTAGGCTAAGACACTGAAGAATCACCTCATGATCATCCTTACATATTTTCCAATCTTTTTCTTCACAAAATTACTCAGAATGTTCCCATAAACTCACTTATTTGCACTAATAAAGCCAAAAACCTCTATTAGTCACTTGTTGGATTTTTTATAATCCACTAATTTTGGCCAAACTCACACAACATCATTTTTCAGGCCAATAGCACATCCAACCCCTAAAATTCCATCTGATTCAAAACAAATAACGTGGTTGGTTCAAATATCATACCAAATCATGCATGGTCATGAAACCCTAGGTTATGTCCAACCCATATTTACATCTAACCCACCAAAGAAAAGACTTAACATGATCACCTATAGCCTTAGATTCATTTTCTTTCATACCAACAGTCAAAATCATGAAGCAAACCACATAAACTCACACCTTCTTGATTCAAACGCACTTGATCAAGTTCAAGCCCCAGTCCAGAATATCCAACATCTCTAAAAACAATAAAATTTGCATGCTAGCATTTATTTTGATCATGAAAATATAAATCATTGAAACAATCACCATAATGAAAGATACGTCAACGTAGAGTTAGGGTTTTAACTCACTTTAAGCTTGGATTTAGAGAGGAACGAGTATAGGGAGGTGGGTTTGTGGTGGCTGGTTTTGTTGGGTGGCCGATGATAGCCACCACGTGGCAACAGCAGCTCAGGAAAGGCGGTAGTAGGTCAACACATGCAACAACAGCGGGCACACAACAGTAGGTGTAGGGGAGGAGAAACTGGGTGGGGGAGAGGGAGAGAAGAAGAAAAGAACTTGTATTTTGCTTCTTGAAGACTTGGACATATTTTGATATATTGGCTGATTGTATATCATCATAAAGTAGCTTTTTGCTAATTAAAATAAGGTAAAAGAAATGGTAATTGGCTAAATTCATTATACCACTACTGGGGTCTCAAATTAGGCTAGGAAAAATAGTACACATATGCAACAACTCTTTTTATGCAGCTCAAAATTAATTTTTTGTAATGTTATTGAAAATAGTTTACTGTTTAATCATATTTACCAGGGCCTGCTATCGATTTGCCCAAAATTTTGACGATAATTGAAGCTCGAATTGCAAAGTTTGGTCCAAAATGAACTTTTCCCAACTGAACTGATTAAATGTGATAAGTAGATGTGAGAAATTAAAAACATCGTTTAATTAAATAAATAAGCAGAATTAGAGTTGGGCTGTTACACTAGTCTAATAGCCTAAGCCAAAATCATGTTTATTATTTAATTAAGCCGTGTTGCTAAATTTTGTACAGCTATTTATCGCATTTAATCATTTCGGTTGGGAAACATTCATTTTAGGCCCTCTTTGCAATTCCAATTTTTAAATTTATTGTAACAACTTTAGAAGAATCGATAATAGGCCTTGCTAAATATGATCAATTGATAAATTATTTTTGATAACATGATATAAAAAAACTTAATTTTGAGCTACGCAAGGACAATATTGCCACGGAATGTTTTATTTTCGAGCCCAATTCTTTTGGGCCCGAATTAGTAACCCAAAAGGTTGGTTCTAGGGAATTAAGTTGATTGCCATTATTTGTGTCCAATTATCATTAACAAAAAGCTACTTTATGATGGATAAATAATGCTAAATCAGCCATAAAGTTCAAGAAAAAAATCTAGCCAAGCAAAAGCAAAATTCTATTTTTCTTCTTCTTCTTCCTCTTCTTCTTCCTTTCTTTCTGCCTCCGTGGTTGCTACTATTTTGCTCCTTTTTGTTGTTGGTGCTGCCACTTTCTACCAACACCTAGCACCATGAGCCGCCAGCCCAACACTAACACCCACAACCACTAAATGCCACCTCCATCTCTCTTTTTCAGCTTCTGAGTGAGGTAAAACCCTAACTTCACTTTGTTTAATTTTGGGTTTTTATGATGGATTTGATTATGAGTTTTGTTATATTGACAAAAATGAGTGTTAGTTTGGTGTTTCATTATGTGTCGATGAGTTTGGAAGCACGTAAGATTAGGGATCAAACATGACCATGCATGCCTGATATTGAAAATGATGAACCTTGAATTCTTTTGATTTAGTTTTATAATCTTTATCATTAGGGGTGAATATGATGTTGTGTAAGGTGATTTGGGATGGTTTTGGATGTAGATTTCAATTGAGCATAACCTAGGATTTCTATGACCATGCGTGATTTAATTTGATTTTTAAATCAAGTATGTCATTTGGATTAAATTAAACGGAATTTGGAGGTCGGAAATGCTATGCGCTTTGAAAATGATGTGGTGTGAGGTCGAAAAATTCTATAAGTGACCAAAATGGATTGTTTTGTTTAGTAATACAAGTAAGTGTGTTGTGGGAGCATTTTGAGTGATTTTAAGAAGAAAACTATTGAAAAATGTATAAGGTTAATCATGATATAATGTTTGAGTTTTGGCTAAAATAAGGTGAAGATATGAATGCAACAAGGGTTAATTGTCAAAAAGTAGGCATTTTGCTTGACTTATGAAAGAAAGAATGAAATCATGGAAATTAGAAGTGAAGAGCCTTGGCTGATTAATATTGCTACGCTTAAAAACTTTGATTATGCTTAGAACCTCACTTGGGTTGGAAAACCGACATAAATGGGCACGTGAATGAAATTTGAGAAGTGGGGAGAGTAATGACTCAAGAACTGTGTTTGTTGGGCGAAGTTGGTATGATGAAAGCTATCCTGAACCTAGCTACACCCCTTTTGGCCTTGGCCTTTATCATCCATTTCAGAAATATCGAAAACCCATATTCCATTTATAACAATCAAAGTCTTTTCATTATAAGCTCAACTATTATATTGGTCTATTTTACTCCAAATTATTTTATTTCGAGTTAGATTATCTTAATTTATTTAGTGTTCAAGTCATCTTAGTGTAACTTATCTATTGTATGCAGTTATCAAATTTATAATGTCATGGTAAGTATGTATCAATGAATCAGTTTATTCAGTGATTTATCCCCTAATTAGTGTCCCCATTAGTTATCATTTATAGGGCTTTTACCCTCCAGTTAGCCGTGTGATCTCAGGCTAGGTCTCCCGATCGGCTAGGTTGGTGTAAAACTATCTGTAGATCGTAACACTTACCAGGGGTTTACTACTAGGTAATAACTAGCAATGTTGTTTTATGCTGATCTCATTCATTATTTTAAATTAAAATGAATTACAAAGTGGCCTGAACCAAAGTTTCATTGATCATTTAACAATACGAGAATGTATGTATTAAGCTTTGGCTCACATGTCAAAATTTTTCTCATGTTTTGTTTCAGGTAAGTGCTCAGTGAATTGTTCTTGTGCTAACAAACCAACTGAAGAAAAAAAGTAAGCAAGGAAAATCTAGAAAGATCAATAGTGACATCAGTTCGTGGATGTTTTAGGAACTGTATTTTGAGATCTTTAGTTGATGGAGTTATAAACTTTATGAATTACTCGTCTATTATGATGTGTAAACCTTGCAGTAGTTAGCAACTGTTATATATAGTTTAGTAATGTTTGAATGTCTATGATTGTAATCTATGCTTAACTATGTTATGTCTCTTGCATATACTTAAAGCCTTATCCTTCTAGACGATGATAACACCCGAACTATTGGGTTTTTCACTTTTACTTAATGGAATTATTAAAGAATATACAATCAGTGAGACGTTCACATTAGAGGCATTATAGTTTTTGGTATCAGAGCCAGCTTTGATTTTTCTTGATGTGTTATGGAATATAAAGAGTAGAGATAGGAGGGTAAAGGGTTAGTTAGTGAGGGCTACTATCATATTGTTGGAGATTCATGATAGTAGAAATGTCTGTCTATTTCTTATATGTTATTCATTTATGTTTTCTTTGTAGATAGATCCATATACAGGGAATATGATATTGGTTGCTGTATGGCCACCCATATCTTTTGTTACATACTAGTATGGTAGCCACATGCTGGACACCTTTTTTAAGTTTTATAGTATTACGGTCTATAGATCTAGGCTATTATGGTCCTTACTAATAGTTGCCCCGTGGGTCAAATTTAGGATTCAATGCCATGACTTTATGATAAATGGGGCCCCTAGGTGGGATAGACTTAGATTCCAGCTTCAAAGGGCTTGGGCTACCATTACTACAGAGTTGTTGCTTAGGGGCGACTATGAGCAGAGGGGGATCACTATGGAGACTCCTCAGCATGTATTTCCTTTACACTTTGCACCTCCCTCACCTGCACCACCTTAGGGACCGCCATCATGACCTGTACCAGGTGCTCCTTAACCACCCGACAGTCTGGTTTCAACGGGATCAGGGGAGGTTCACCTGGTTATGGATCTCCCGGATACACCAGAGGTAGTGGAGCTTAGCTCAGACAACAAGCCCATGGAGGATCTAAAGGAGGACCCAAAGGAGGATCTATAGTAGGACCCAGAGTTGGGGGAGCATCGAGCAGATCATGATGCTAAGGATCCAGAGCCGGAAGCATCCGACAATAGCTTTTGCTCGAGCGAGCAGCTTGGGGATGAGTCTGATCTATATTACGATCCATCTAGGGATCATTTGGTTGGTTTTCGATTTAGGTGCTGACTTCTTCATTAGTTTACATTTTGAGCCCCATATGTATATAGCGCAGTTGGTTGGATAGATGAATTTTATGTAGGTTATGGCTTTTATATATATAGTTAGACAGATCCTTCCAACTATGCTGACTAGTCCCCTCTTCTTTTTAGGCATGTGACGGTATGTGACTGGATTGTCAAAAACGGTATGGAGTCGCTAACGCTCTGAAGATCTATCAATTAAAGTCGGGTATTACCGATTGCAAACAAGAGGGATAAGATGTGGTGGGTTTTTACTCTAAGCTGACATGTCTATGGAGCGAGCTTAATAACCACATCAAGATCCCCTGTTGTACGTGTAAAGGCTGTTGTTGCGGCACAGCGGCAAGGATTGTGAAAATGTTTGACAAAGAAAAAGCCTATCAATTCTTGATGGGTTTAAGTGACGAGCTGTACGGCCAAATTCGAAGTCAAATTCTTGCCCAAGAACTCCTTCCCCAAATCGAAAAAATATTCAACATGATGGTTCAAGAGGAGCAGTATAGGACCCTGATGATGGGCCGAGAAGACAGAACAGAATCTACGGCTGCTTTTGTAATCACCCATGGTAAGAAAGTTCAACCCTCAAGAAAAAGCCACATGTAAACATTGTGGTCGTTTCGGGCACAACGAGAGCAGTTGTTTTGAGATTATCAGGTACCCACTCGGGTGGGGATCCCGTGGAAAAGACGAGGTCGGGGAAGGGGTTTCTGTGGTGGTTGGACTGGTGGAAGCCGAGGCAGAGGGGGAGCCTGAGAGGCGGTATATTCAGCAGCCTCTGTTTCTGGGCAGTATGTTTCTGGGTATAGTTCTGGGCAGCAGGCGCAGGAGCTGAGATATGGAGACTAAAGCAATAGCACGTTTTCTGGCTTCACGAGTGATCAAGTACAGAAGCTTCTCAGTTTAATAGAGCCCTCACAGTCAGGTTATGAGAAATTGGCAGGTAAATCATATTGGATAATTAACTCGGGTGCATCGCGTCATATGACAGGGGACTTGCAATGTCTTGAACGTAAGATAACTGTTGGACCTGTTCTCATGAACTTGCCAAATGGAGCGAGTGTGGTAGCCAAACTTCAAGGGAGTATGACTTTGGGTCCAAAAATTAATTTGGACAAAGTTCTTTACATACCAAAATTTTCTTGCAATTTAATCTCTGTGGCACAATTAACTAGAGAATTAAAGTGTATTGTGATTTTTGAGGAAGCATTGTGTGTGATACAGGACCGCACATCGAAGAGCCCTATTGGAGTGGGTAGATTGTGAGAAGGGGTCTACTACTTCGATAATTGTTCGCCTTCAAGAGTTCAAGTCAACATGGTAGGCTCTCACAATCTGTGGCATGGGCGTTTAGGACATCCTTCGCATCCAATTTTATCTATGCTTTCCAACGAACTTAATCTTAGCGGTTGTGTTGATGGGCCCTGTGATGTTTGTTTTCGTGCCAAGCAGACACGTACTTAATTTATCACTAGTGAAAGTCATGCTAAAGATTTATTTGACCTTATTCATAGTGATATTTAGGGCGCATATAAGGTACCTTCTTAATGTGGCGCTCATTATTTTTTTACAATTGTTGATTATGCAAGTCGTGCTGTTTGGGTTTACTTAATGAAGGTTAAAGGGGAAGCATCAAATTTGTTACAAGACTTTGCTGTTATGGTCAAAACGCAATTTTGCAAGGATGTAAAGATAATTAGAAGTGATAATGGGCTAGAATTCTTATCTGGGCCTATGCGATAATTTTATAGACAACGAGGGATTTTACATCAAACAAGATGTGTCAGACCCCGCAACAAAATGGGAGGGTTGAGAGAAAACACATATATATTTTGAACGTTGCTAGAGCCCTCCGCTTCCATACACATCTGCCACTTGATTTTTGGGGGGAATGTGCCCTCACTGCAGCATACTTAATTAATAGAACTCCAAGTAAGATTTTAAATGGAAAAACCCCCTATGAGGTTCTATTTGGTGTCAAGCCCTCCCATGACAATATTAAAATGTTTGGGTCCATTTGTTTTGCTCATTGCAAACCAAGAACCAAAGACAAGTTTGCCCCTTGAAGTCGAAAATGTATTTTTATGGGCTATCCGTATGGTAAGAAAGGTTGGAAAGTTCATGATTTGGAGACCAAGAAATTTTCATTAGTCATGATGTGGTTTTCCACGAGACTATATTCCCATTTTTCGAGCAGAATACTAGGCAGCGGGAAGAGCAAAAATTGCTTGGACATCATGAAGTTAATGTAAACGAAGCCTGCTTGACTGATTGGGGTTATCATGAAGAAGAAATGGATGTTCAAAGGCCCATTGATATTACTGGGAGAGAGGAGCTCACATTCGCAAGGGGGATTGATATAGAATCAGGATGTGGGATGCAAGAGGCCACTGGGCCGCAAGCTAATACAGGTTCTCCTGCTCATGAGCAAAATAACATTGTTTGGGTCTGAATTGGCATCTAGCCCCCTTGTGCCTACTGAAGCCGAGACCTTGCTAACTCCACCTAGACCGTCTGATTTAGCTGGGCCCAGTTCGTCCATGAAAAGGGGGAGAAATGAAGGCCACGTTGCACATCCAACTGAAACTACTTATACACGGCCTGCTCGGGAGAAGCGACTTCCTCCCCATTTGAAAGATTTTTTTTGCTAATACTCAAGTAGTGGACCCCTTTCTTGGATCCTCACCCTTAAAAGGCTCTTCAGGTAACCCTTATCCACTAGTCAATTATATCACATGCAATAATTTCTCTAATCGTCATAGAGCTTTTCTTGCTGCTATTACAAAGATTGTTGAGCCTAGGTACTATCACGAAGCTGTCAAAGATCCTCGTTAGCGACAAGACATGGCTGAAGAGATTAGAACCTTAGAAGAAAATAGAACCTGGACAATTGAAGATTTGCCACCTAGAAAGAAACCCATCAGTTGCAAGTGGGTTTATAAAGTGAAGTATAAATCTGACGGTACAATTGAAAGATTCAAAGCTCGTCCTGTGGTTAGAGGAGATCATCCGTTAAAAGGCTTTGATTTCAATGGGACTTTCGCTCCCGTGGCCAAAATGTCCACTGTAAGGACTTTCTTGTTCGTTGCCGTTGCATAAGGATGGGAGCTTCACCAGATCGATGTTAACAACGCCTTTCTACATGGTGATTTGGAGGAGGAATTCTATATGCACATGCCTCTCGGTTTCTCTTCCAATTCTCCTACCAAGGTATGCTTAATATATACAAGGCTAATTACCTAAAATAAGAAGAGAAAATAGGGGAAGTGATTACAGCAAAATATCACAAACGTTATCACAATGTTAGCTAATTATATCAAGAGATAATCACATAAGATAATGACTAAATATATCACAATACTCACCCTCAAGGTGGAGCATGAGGATCAATTATGACCAGCTTGTCACGTAAGAATGTAAACTGCTTCTTCCCGAGAGCTTTTGTAAATATATCTGCCGGTTGTTGTTTGGAGGAAATATACGAGAAAGCAAGATCACCGGCCTCTAACTTCTCCTGCACAAAATGACAGTCGAGCTCAATATGCTTGGTGCGCTCATGAAACACTGGATTCTTGGCGATGTGAAGCGCTGCCTGATTTTCACAAAATAGCCACATAGCAAACTTATGAAACACCCAAGCGACGCAAGCAATGTCTTCAACCACATCAACTCACTTATTGTAATAGCCATGGATCGGTACTCAGCTTCAATCGAGGAACGAGAGACCGTAGTCTGCTTTTTAATTTTCTAAGAAATTGACGACCCACCAAGTGTTATGAGATATCCAGTAGGAGATCGTCTCGAAAGGGGACAAGCTCCCCAGTCTGCATCACAATAGGCACGGACCCGCAGATCACAATTAGAACGCAACGGAATTCCATAACCCGGTGTATCGTAGGACGCGACGAGCAGCATCCATATGCTCTTCTTATGGCGCTTGCATAAACTGGGACAGGATATGAACAGCATAACATAATTCAGGTCTAGTAATTGTAAGATAGATGAGACGCCCCACCAAGTGCCTATATCGACTAGGATCATCCAAGACTTTCCCTTTAGCAAGTGCAAGTTTGTGGTTCTCCTCCATAGGAAAAGCTGTTAGCTTACTACCCAAAAGTCCACTTTCCTCCACTATTTCAAGGGCATACTTACGTAACAGAGAAAAATCCCACGAGGACCACGAGCTACTTTAATGCCAAGGAAGTATTTAAGAGGACCAAGGCCTTTTATCCGAAAACAATTGTTCAAGCAAGTTTTAAATTCTGCGCATGCCTGGGAATCATTACCATCAAGCATGATATCGTCTACATACACCAGAAGAGCCAGAAACACCTTTCCCTTACGGTATGTGAGTAGAGAATAGTCGGCATACAACCTAGTAAAGCCATAATGAGTAAGTGTGACAAAGAGCTTAGCAAACCACTGACGAGGTGCTTGATGTAATCCATAAAGAGATTTATGTAGCTTGTAGACCTTGATTGGAGAACTGGAAGAGAAACCGGGAGGCATGTGCATATAGACTTCCTCATCTGAATGACCATGTAAAAAGGCGTTGTTAACATCGGTATGGTGAAGCTCCCATCCTTGTGCAACGGCAACGGACAAGAAAGTCCTTACAGTGGACATTTTGGCCACAGAAGCGAAAGTCTCATTGAAATCAAAGCCTTCTAACCTCTAACCACATGACGAGCTTTGAATCCTTCAATTGTACTGTCAGATTTATACTTCACTTCATAAATTCACTTGCAACTGATGGGTTTCTTCGCAGGTGGCAAATCTTTAATTGTTCAGGTTCTATTAACTTCCAAGGCTCTAATCTTTTCAAGCATGGCTTGTCGCCAACGAAGATCTTTGATAGCTTTGGGATAGTACCTAGGCTCAACAATCTTTGTAGTAGCAGCAAGAAAAGCTCTATAACGATTAGCGAAATTATTGCATGTGATATAATTGACTAGTGGATAAGGGTTACCTGAAGAGCCTTTTGAGGGTGAGGATGCAAGAAGGGGCTCCGCTACTTGAGTATTATAGCAAAAATAATCTTCCAAATGGGAAGGAAGTCGCTTCTCTCGAGCAGGCCGGGTGTGAGTAGTTTCGGTTGGATGTACAACGTGGCCTTCATTTCTCTCCCTTTCTATGGATCAACTGGGCCCAGCTAAATCAAAGATGGAGTTAGCAAGGTCTCGGCTCAGTAGACACAAGCCGGCCAGACACCAATTCAGGCCTAAAAGATGTTGTTTTCTCATGAGCAGGCAGACCTGTATTAGCTTGTGGCCTAGTGGCCTCTTGCATCCTACACCCCGATTCTATATTAATCCCCCTTGCGAATGTGTGCTTCTCTCTCCCCGCAATATCAATGGGTCTATGAACATCATTTTCTTCTTCATGATAACCCCAATAAGTCAAGCAGGCTTCATTTACACTAACTTCATGATGTCCAAGCAATTTTTGCTCTTCCCGCTGCCCAGTATTCTGCTTGAAAAATGGGAATATGGTCTTGTGGAAAACCACATCACGACTAATGAAAATTTCTTGGGTCTCCAAATCATAAACTTTCCAACCTTTCTTACCCCATAAACATACATTTTCGACTTCGAAGGGCAAACTTGTCTTTCGTTCTTGGTTTGCAACGAGCAAAACAAAGGGATCCAAACATTTTAATATTGTCATAAGGGGCCTTGACACCAAATAGAACCTCACACGG
>NCQV01116362.1:0-12017 GCA_002740545.1 Lophocereus schottii
CACCCCCCCTCTTGTGGCAGTATACTCACGTATTCAATAGTATCCTCTTAAACTTATCAAATGCCGTCGAAAAATCAAAGATGTGATCAAAGAAAGTACTCCACAAGATCTTCCTAGGCACGTCCTCTAGGTATGCATATCAAGAGTCAAAGGAGGGATCATACCCTCTAATGTCAACTATAGACTTGTAAAATGTATGCAAATAAGAGAGTGGTGGAAAGCAAGGAGGATAAAATGGGGGATAAGTCAATTGGTGTGGCCTAAATGGGGTCTATATGCTCAATGCTAGGAGTGGAACTAACCTCATACTATCACCACACAATTCTACAAAGGGAGCCCCATCAGGGAATGGCTCAACCAAAGTGGGCTGTTTTAACCATTCAAGCAGATCATCCTTAATAAAATTAGCATCACCCTTAGAAGACTCGCCCAACTCTAACTTATGCACTGCGCGAAAGAGAGGGGAGAAGCAAGTAAGGTTAAGTCACCAATGGCAGTGTCCCTAGGGGTGCTACACGAAGATGGAGCGTCAGATGATAATGAGATCAAGGACCGATGCCATGCAATAGGCCACGCTCGTTCATCTCATTAGCAAAGTGCGTTTGTCGCTCATTCAATGTCTCTATCATAGCATTAAGTCTAGCATAGCATTCATTAGAAATATCATAATAGGGACAAGAATTTGCATTTTCATCAAAAGATTGGCAATAAAAGCACACAAGATGAGGGTAAGAAGAATGGTAATGAAATGAATTCATACATTGATCTATACTTGGGGATGAAGCGTGCAAATTATGAGGATGGGAGGAACGGCATACAAAAGACTCACTAGCACTCTGATGTTGTCATTAATGCTAAACAAGGGACCTAAACAAGTCCCACGTATCATTAACATCTAAAGAGCATAAACTACTATAACACGTGGACATAATGGTGGCTCGACCCTTGTGTGTCAAGCACAAAACTGCATATTTTCCATTTATCATAGGTAAAATACATTTATTGAGCACAATAATAATTTAATCTAGGCAAATATTACAAAAACGATTCATGCTCAAATCGACTCATTTTTATTTTTTTTCAAATTTTTGATTTTTAAAATTTTTTTTGGATTTTCTAAAGGCCTAGACTTGAATGTTCAACGAAAGTAAGATATTAAAAGGTGCCAACTACCCGGCAACAGGGCTAAAAACTTGATTGAAAGAATTTGAAGTTTTAATATTTATGACCCCAAGTACAAGGTTTATCGTCGAGTACTTTGGGTGTCATCCATTGATAGTTGGGTTTCAAGTATCAAAATTAGCTCAAGTGTTTCAAGCTAAGCTAAGTGAAAAAGGAAAGAAAGATAAGCTAAGTTAAGCTGACAAGCATAAAAGAAGAGGTTTGGAGTTATGATTGAGCCATTTAACAGACCAAGTAAACGAGATGAGTCCAAAAGTACCGAACCTATACTAAAAATAAGAGATGGTCTGTTACACCATCGAGGACCACCCAAGTTATCTCTCAATGGTCATGAGCTTTTCTAATCTGTCTAACCACCTATTTTCAGAGGCTTAGCCTAATTTGTCCACGACATTAGCAACCCTTAGACCTTGCTGGGATCGAGACTATTTTCATGTCTAAATCATAGTTGTTCCACCCCTACACTAGTTAATTGACGTCACCTCTCGGCGCTAGTCAATCGCTCTAAAACATGGATGAAAGCTCTCTCGAGCATTTCATCAAACACTTTGTGGGCATGAAAGAAAACTCTATGTTCAAGCATAAATTGGGAGTGGGTAGGCCTAATCTAACACTAATTAGCCTTCAAGGGGCTAATCAAAATCCAAGCCAATAAAAACTAGCCACCAATTATGACAAAAACACGATTAAACCTAACTACTGCTAATATAACAAACAAGTAAATGAACATGAACTAAGGAGGTAAGAGAAAGAAACTACTATAATCTAACAAGGTAATTAAATATGGATTAACAATAAAAACTAAACATTTAGACCAAGTAAAATCAAACACAAGAACTAATCTTCCAAGTAAAATCAAACACAAGAACTAAACTAACAAAATCTAAACAAGAACAAAATATGAAATAGGGAGAATAAGAGAAAATAAAACTTAGTGATTGTTTGAATGGCGATCGAAATCCACATGATTAAATCCAAATCTATCAAAATAAACCCTAATCTACCTTGTAATACCCTACTGAGGTTTTTAGCAATTGAAATAATTGCTTGCTTTATTTTTGGATTTTGTTGGACTAATGTTATACCTTTGATTTGCATTATTTAATATGATTGATGCTGATGTTCTGCATGAGCGTGTCATAGTGTAATAAAAATCTAATTTCTTATATTGAATAGTAAAGGCCATTAGTGATGATGGGCAATGATGTGATACACCCCATTATATCACCGTACCATCAGCTCTAAATCTAGATCCTCAATTCGAGCCTACAGAGATAATATGGTTACCACATAGCGGATTACTCGGTGGTCTTTCAAGAAAAGCGAATTAGCTATCCCTTTTAGTGTCCCTTTCGGTTGTCGCTATCGGTTTATAGGTCACATCGAAAAGTATACTTGGTTTGTAAGCTTTTCTTAGAACTCCCCGACAACTCTATTAGTTAATTTTCATACTTTTCTTATCTTTTTCTATTTATTTTCATTATTTTTTCCTTTAATTGGCCATATTGGTTCGATGTCTTGATAGTAAAACTGTCTGGACCTCGATTTAAGTTCAGTTTCGGCCCAGGTTTCCTAAATCAGTGATGGGTATCAACCCTAACTAATGATCACAGCCACAGAGATCCTAAAGACATACCAAGAGCCAGGAACAAGCCATGACATCCTCAACAGTGTTGTGAAATCCACAAGCATACGATTTGTCACCGTAATAATTGCGGGTCTCATCCTCAAGGATGAATTTTTGAAATTGGGGCCGCAAATAAAGCCACTCTTCTATGAAAGAAAATAAAACTAATGAAATAAAATGTAACAAACTGCCTCTATTATCAACTCTTTATAGGCTAAAATTGGTCAAATCAGCACTACAATGCCAATGAAGCCGCAATCTCTAGGAAAACTAATATCCTAATAAACCTCAATAATGTTGTGTTCTGGACAAAAATAGAATCAAGTCTAGACTAAACATTTTAGAATTAGAACCAAATGCTTGAACTCTTAATTGAAAGTTAAGGTAAAATGCACTCAATTTAGCAAAACCAAGCTCAGTTACGCAGAACCTAGAACAAGACCTGAAATTAGAGAGTGGAATGAAGAACAGAACCTGAAATTCATAAACTAAACTACTGCTACCCTCAATTAGAAACTGAAAAATGAAAATTAAAAACTGAAAAAAAATCTGCTCTCTATCTACTCTGCTATTCCTCTATGCTCTGTTGTCTATTTGCCGTCCTTTGCTCCATCTTCTTCGTTTTTTGCTAGCCTCAACTTGCACCTTTATCCTTCTTCAATCTTCATAACTATCATGTCATTTACTGCCTATCAATTAACCATTGATGAGATGAAAGGATGCTGATGATAAAGATGAATGTAACAGAAGGTGATTGATGAGGATAATTAATGGGTGAAGAAGAATTAAAGGATGAGCAGATCAGTAAGGATAGTGAAGAGGTGGGAAGGATCTTGATGCTTGTCTGTGTTCACTGAGAAAGAAGAAGAAAGTAGAAGAGAGAAGGTTATGGCTCATATGAGGCTCATGCTTAGGGAATAAGTGAAAAGGGTTGGGGGTTCTTGGTCCTTGATTGGCAATGAGCATGCCCAAAGAAAAAGAAGAAGCAGACGCTGGGTCACGGGAACTGCATGTGCTATTTTAAGGGAAGAGGATGAAGGGAGTTTGGGTCGTCACCTGGACCAACCCACACTCGAAGAAGAAGGACAAAGGGAAAAGGGAAAGAAGCGAACTAATGAGGCTGAGGGTCATATGGGCCACGAACTGGGAAGCAGACGAGGCCAGGCCTAGCGAGAGAGAGAGAAAAGGAGAATGATGCCAGGGTTTTGTGCCTCACGCGTTACTGACCCCGAAGGGTTGGACCAAAAACTACACGCCTTACGAGTGGGCCGAGGCCTGGGCCTTTGGTTAGTATGAGCTGAAGCACTATTCTTTCCATTTTCTTTTGTTACCTAACCCAAAACCTTAGTAATTCAACCCCCTTTTTTTCCTCAAGAAATTTATTTAATCTTTAAATTCCTCTAATTCCTACAAAATAAACAAAAATATCATTAAGAGATCTAATTGACTAATTTATTTCAAGAAAATATCAGGTAATAATAGGGCATAAAATGACACAATTTCATGTTGAACAAACAGCTTACAACTAGGGTCATCCTGCATTTAGCCTATCTTTCTAACCATTTTCACGTAGTTTTTGGGTTATTCAAGTCTGGTTGTTGATCTCCCCTTAAAGCTTAGGATTTTATCTGTCTAATAGATCAAGTTGTAGGCCAACTTGGCATCATTTGGCCACTCAAATCCCCTCTTAAATTCAAACTGTCTAGGCTGCTAATTTGGGGCAATTTTAACTTGATTTTGGAGATTCACTTTCCTTAATCAAAACCCCATTTGGCAACCAAAAATTTGAATTTTGGATCTTTTTTGAGTTGACTTTACGTGGGGAAATATGCAAGGCCAAACACAAAGAAGTGCACTAAAAGGAATGAACTTTCCAGAGGTGCTTTTAAGGTTGTAGTATGGACCACTCTACTTAATCTAGGTATATATTCCAAACGGCTAAGCTTGTAATGGTCCATATGTACTCATATGAAAGACCACTTTTTAAGCCTTCCAATAAGTCTTGTTGGAGCCATTTTGAGTAAGTAGATTGGGAGACATGGATATTCACATTTGGAGCTGTAGACTGCAAACTACAGGACAAAAGTCACTTTCACCTTTTATACTTTCACTACTTTATTGTTCCCCCTTTCTATTTTTTGGTGATTGGCTTAGCTTTAAGCCTTTTGTGATCTGATTTGAGGCTCTACTATATATGAGAGGACCTTAGGAATATAATGACATGACTTACGATATATGAAAAACTGAGTGACTGTTTTCTCTCTCAAACAAACTCCTAGTTGTTTTAGCATGGGTTGGCTAGCTCAAGTGGTGTTCTACTAGGTTTCTTTTATGTCTTTTAATGGTGATTAAACTCTACATCGATCATTAATAGAGAAACAACCCAACTCCACCTTTAAGTGGTGCCATTGGTTTATCTTAGACATTGGTGTTGTTTTACCGTTTATTTGGTATGGTTTGCTCCTTTTGCGCTAGTTTATGCCTTGTTATTTGTATTTGGTTTCTCCTCTTCTTTTTCATTTTTTATTGGTTATTCTAGGCCAGATACGTCATCTTAGTATCAAAGCTTAGCGACCATCCCTCGTGGCCAAAGCCTCCTAATGCTTAAACACAACCTATATCCAAACACAAAATCAAGTCCCTAAAGAACCCTTCTCAAAGATGTCATATAGCTAAAGCTTGGAAGAGGTGGCTAAAGAAGCCCTTAAGGAGAAGGCTAAAATGTAGGCTAGGGTCAAGGATTTGTAATCCGAACTTGCCCAACTCATGAGAGAAAGAAGAAGAAACTTGTAGAATTCTCGAAGTCCAAGTGGAGTTAGTGACCTAGAGAAGAGTGATTTGGAATACAACCCATTTGGCTCTCAAAGTGAGACTCATAGGAGTTCAAGAGGGATGGAAGAGGGCATAATGATTTTAAGGTGGACATTTTGAAATTTAAAGTTAAGATAGATTTGGATGAGTTCTTGGATTTACTATAAACCATGGAGAGAAGGTGTTTCATTGCAAGGACACCCCAGATAAAAAGAAAGTAAAACTAGTAGCCCTTAAGCTTAGACAGTATGCTTCTACTTAGCAGGATAATGTTTTGTCTAAGAGGGCTAAGAAGGGCAAGGTTAAGATTAAGTTATAAAAGAAAATGAAGGAAATACTCAAGAAAAAGTTCCTACCCTCTCGCATCCTTTAAGAGAACTCTAAACTTCACCACCTTAAATAAGGGTCTTTGAGTGAGGAAGAGTATACTAGAGAGTTTAAGCAATTACTTATTAAATGTGACCTTAAGGAGGATGAGGGAAAGACCTACTTGGTGGGGTATCTTAATGGGTTGGATGAGAGGATAGCCCATATTGTGGAGTTACACCCCTACACTGCCATTGATGAATTAAGATCTTTAGTTCACATGGTTGAACTCCAAAAGAGAGTTAAAGGGAAAGGCCACGAAGGCCTTCCTACCCCACTCATAAAACCTTTAACCCTTTAAACCCGAAATCCCCTACCACCTATAGGCCACAAGACAGCCCCTCAAATACCCCTTAACCTAAAATAGACTTGGAGGTGTTTTAAGTGTCAAGGGCTTAGTCACATTGCATCTAAACACCCTAACAAAAGAATGGTCACTTTGGTTGAATGCCACGCCTCATTTGAGGATGATACGGACCTAGATGGGGAGGAAGAGAAGAACGTTACTTGATGATGCTCCATAGGAGGTGATTGAGGGCCTAGATGAAGGAGAGCTTTGGTTGTTAGGAGAACTTTGATCAGCTTGGCTACTGAAGAAGGAAATGAGCAAAGAGAAGCAATCTTCTATACAAGATGCACCATATGGGGTAAGGTTTCCTCTCTCATCATTGATGGAGGGATTTATACTAACATGGCCTCTAAGACCTCAGTGGAGAAACTCAAGCTCACAGCCTTTCCTCATCCATCACCCTACATCATTTGATGGCTCGATCAAGGTATACACATTCATATCTCCCCTTGTTTGGTTTCTTTGAGTATTAGAACAATTATAAGGATAAATTTGGTGTGATGTGATTCCGAAGGACGCTTGTCATGTCCTCCTTGGAAGGGTTGACTCTTTGATAGTAGAGTCATGCATGATGGCTGAAAGAACACTTACTCATTTGTCTTGGATCATAAAAAGATCACCCTTGCTCCTATTATACCTTTACAAATTCTCAAGCCAAAAGAAATTCTATAAAAAGATGTCCTACCCACCACCATCCTCAAGGCTTAAAGTCATAATTTTGGGTCATTCAAGGAATGGCTCCTACTTAGTCTAGCGGAATCTGAACCCAACCTACATGCTTATCCCCTTTTCGTTCCACTTCTCCAAGCCTATGCTCATGTCTTCCCTCAAGAGATACCTCGTAACCTTCCTTAATAAAGAACCATCCAACATAAAATTAGCCTTATTCCTCGTTTTACCCTTCATAACAAACCAACCCATATAATGAATCCCCAAGAAACCCAAGAGATCCAATGACAAGTGGATGAGCATTGGGCAAGGGAATAATTGGAAGAGTTTGAGCCCTTGTACCATCCAGGCCTTATTAGTACTAAAGAAGGATGGGAGTATGAGGATGCATATGGATATTAGGGCTATAAACAAGATCACCATCAAGCATTATTATCCCATCCCTAGATTGGGATACCTCCTTGATAAGTTACATGGTGTCACCGTCTCTTCTAATATTCATCTTAGAAGTGGCTACTACCAAATTAGAATCCATGAGGTGGATGAGTGCAAAATGGCATTCAAGATCAAGGGTGGCTTGTATGAGTGGTTGGGGATGCCATTTGACCTTACCAATACTCCCAGTATATTCATACATTTGATGAATCAACTTCCTAAGCTCTACATTGGCAAGTTCGTAGTGGTTTATTTCAATGATATCTAGTTTATAGCCAAGATGGGGTCCAGTATGCTAGTCATCTATAACAAGTTCTAGATGTTCTACCCGGTGAGAATTTTTATGACAACTTAGAGAAGTGCCACTTCTTCACTTCTCACGTTATTTTCCTTAGCTTGTGGTTTCAGCCTAAGGATTACAACTAGATGAAAGCAAGATCCAAGCCATTAAGGAATGACCAGTTCCATCCTCCATTCACCAAGTGAGAAGCTTCGATAGGTTAGCCTCTTTTTGTAGGAGTTTTGTAAAGAATTTTATCTCAACCATGGCAACCCTGACCAACGTACTCAAGACTAAGAAATTTGAGTGGGATGAGAAAGCTCAAGCCGTCTTTGAAGACATCAAGAGTAAGGTAATTAGTGTACCTATTCTTGCTCTACCAAACATTTTCTAAGGTGTTTGACATTGAGTGTGATGCATGGGGAGTAGGCATAAGTGTGGTCCTATCTCTAGAAGGTCAACCCTTAGCTTACTTTTAGTGAGAAACTCAATGATGCCAAGCGAAAGTACTCAACTTATGATAAAGAGTTCATTGTGAGGGCCTAAGAGCATCAGAGGCACTACTTGGTGGAAGGAGAATTCATCCTCGATTCAAATCATAAAGCTCTCAATTTTATTCAAGGGTAACACAAACTCAATCTAAGGCATACTAAATGGGTAGGGTACCTCTAAGCTTTCTAATTTTTAATTCACCATAAGTCTGGCCATTTGAACAGAGGGGCAAAATCTTTATCAAGGAGATACCTCCTACTCTCCTCTATTGGTTTAAGAGTCCTTGTACTTGAGATGATCAAGGAATTGTACCCTAAAGATGAAGATTGCAAGGAGATCTTTGAGTCTTGCTCACGGCATCCCAATCGCGAATTCCACATTGAGAGTGGCTTCTTGTTCAAAGGAGCTAGGTTGTGTATCCTTAAAGGAGGTATTAGGGAACTCTTGATTATGGAAGTCCATGAAGCGGCTTTGGCACGGCACTTTGGCATTGAGAAGACCTGTTTTATATTGAAGGAACACTATTATTGTCCTAAGATAGCCAAGGATGTTGAGCACTTTGTGAAAAGATGTTTCACTTATCTATTAGCAACAGCCATGTCCTACCTTAAGATCTCTACTCACCCTTCCAATCCGTTAACGCCTTGGGAGGAAGTGAGTTTAGACTTCATCACCAATCTTCTAAGGACACAAAGAAAGAAGGATTCAATCATGGTGGTCATTGACTACTTTTCAAAGATGGCACACTTTGTTTCTTACTATACCACTTATGATGCTACTCAAGTGGCTAATCTCTACTTCAAAAAGACTGTCAAAATTCATGTCATTCCTAAGAGCATGGTTTCAGATAGAGATAGCAAGTTCATGAGTCAATTTTGCTTCACATTGTAGAAGAAGATGGGCACTTATCTTAAGTTTAGCAACTCTTATCATCCTAAAATCGATGGTCAAATTGAGGTGATCAATAGGACCTTAGGTACTGTGGTGAGGATCCTCGTGAAAAAGAGCACCAAAGGATGGGATGAGTTGCTTAGCCATGCTGAGATTGCATACAATAGGGCACTAAGAAAAGCCACGGGTCTTTCACTATTTTAAGTTCTCTACGGGTACAATCAGTGTACGCCCCTTGATCTTACACCTCTGCCTACCCCTTCAGTTAGGACGCTAAGAAAAGAGTGAAGGATATCAAAGAACTCCATGTTTAAGTTAGGCCCAAGATTGAGAGATTTAATGAGCAAAATAAGAATCAGGTCAACAAGCATCATAAGGAAGTCCACTTCAAGCCTAGGGATCTAGCGTAGGTTCATCTAATGAATGAGAGGTTTCTAAGTAAGAGAAGGTCCAAATTACTCCCTTGTTTGGATGGTCCATTTGAGATCCTTGAGAAGGTAAATCCTAATGCTTACAAGGTTGACTTGCCTAGGGAGTATGGTGTATCCGCTACCTTCAACATAGCAGACTTGAGGCCCTACTTTGATGAGGAAGATAAGTTACCAAGTTTGAGAGAAAACTCCATCCAAGATAGAGGGGATGATGAGGAGCAATCCTAAGTGATGATCATGGCTAAAGAGATCCTAAATACACACCAAGAGTTGGAAACAGGCCATGACATCCTCAATAGTTTACGACCGGGGTCATCCTGCATCTGGACCTTTTTTCTGACCATGGTTACCTAGGCCTTACATGACTTAGTCCAGTTTTTGGTGCTGCCCTTAAATCTTAGGACGTTATACGGCTAATAAATCAGGTTCTGGGCTAACTGGATGTCATTTGCCCACTTAAATGCCCTCTTAAAGTCAGAATGTCCATGTTGCTCATGTGGAGCAATTTTAACCCAGTTTCGGTGATCTATTTTCCTTAACCAAAACCCCATGTAGCAACTTGAAATTTTGAATTTTGGATCCATTTTTTACTTAAATTTTAGGTGGGAAAATAAAACAAGAGCAAATGCAAGAATAGGGAGCCAAAAGGAGTTAACTTTCAAAAGGTGCTTTGCCAGTTACAGTATGGACCACTCTACTTAATTTGGGTATGCCTTCCAAATGATTAAGCTTGCAATGGTCCAAGAGTATTCCTATGGAAATAACTTTATAAGCTTTCCAATAAGTCTTTTCTGAGCCATTTTGGGTAAGTAGATTGGGTGATATGGTTGTTCAAAGTTTAAGCTGCTAACTGCAAACTATGTGACAAGTCACTTTCATCTTTTGTATTTCAGTACATTATTGTTCCCCTTTTTACTTTTTGGCTGCAGGCTTGACTTTTGATAATTTGATTTTGAGGCGCTCTTATATAGGAGACGGCCTTAGGAATGTGATAACTTGACTTGTGATATATGAAAAACCGAGTGAGGATGTTCTCTCTTAAACAAACTCCTAGTTGCTTTAGCTTAGGTTGGTGAGCTAAAGTGGTGTTCAACTAGGTTTTTTTCCTTCTTTTTGGTGATGACTAAATTCGCATCAATTAGTAATAAAGAGATAGCCTAATTCAACCTTTAAGTGGCACTTATCTTAGAGGTTGGTGTTGTGTTACCCTTTGTTTGCTACGGTTTGCTCTCTTTGCGTTAGTTTATGCCCTACTAGTTGTATCAATTTCTCCTCTTCTTTTCCATCTTTTCTTAGTTATTCTCGACTAGACGCATCAATCAGATCTGCTGACTTGATTCTAGCGCCATGTAGTAGCTACTGCTAGGATCCAGTAGAGGGAGCTAGACTAGGCTCTAGCCAGGAACCAAGATAAACTAACACAGACAGGCCAATTAGGGAATGACTAACACAGATAAACTAATTAGTAAAATTTGATACTGATGCTCTTATATATGTAATTAGAATTAACAAAATAAAAATTATGAAAACCATTGGCAATATTAGAATCTTAGTGAATCAGAAGATGAGGTCATCACTCATCGCCATCGAGCGATTCACCACTCAATTCCTAAAGGAGAACTTATTTTAAGAAGTGTGATACATTTAATGCCTCTACTCGTTAAAAATTCACAAGTATGTTATAAATACAAAAATATCTCATAGTATACAAGTGTTTACTGAATCATTTTCAAGCATTATTTTGCCACGTAATCAAGTGGACCCAATGGTGATAAATTATCAGGGCATTACCCTTTAGTTTACTCACATCGCCTCACGTCAGGCTTCCTGATCAACCTCG
Source organism: Lophocereus schottii (assembly GCA_002740545.1). Classification (NCBI taxonomy): domain Eukaryota; kingdom Viridiplantae; phylum Streptophyta; class Magnoliopsida; order Caryophyllales; family Cactaceae; genus Lophocereus; species Lophocereus schottii. Next base: position 11,374 of record NCQV01116362.1, read on the forward strand.
TAGGCTTACGCCTATTCAATGATCGCATTGTATATATGAGCTCATTAGTCTACATCCCACTTTCAAATAATAACTAGTAAGAGTTTAAATATAATTCTTTCCCTCCTTGATTTTAAACTAGAATAAATTGAAATGCATGCGGTCATTGAAAAATGAATGTCTATCTTTACAGCATATGGGTAAATGTATTGAGTCTCGGATCACTATTCGAATATTTTTGTGTTTTATGCTTTTGGGTTGATAAATTATGAAATCCTTACCTGGCATCACAAAAAGGCAAGGAGACGATCAGTGAAGCCTAGACAAGCTCACAGTGACATTTTATAAAATTAAGGTTCATTAGAATGCAAGATTTCTAGATTATGGAACATCTAGCTAAGTTTGGGAATGTGAAAAGGAGCTCTAATTGGTTTTTTGTGTGGGATGAAGTGCGTTACAATATTTGTTTACAAAATTTAGTAAGCCTTGTCCTCAATAGTTTAATGGTAGTGTCCCAATCATGACTCTTTCACCACAGTAATTTCTAAAGACCGATTAATTACACCAATGTAGAGCTCAAGAGTTAGGGCATTACAAAACCAAGCATCCAGGCCATAGGCATACAAAGGACCCATAAGTATCTCATAAAAGAAGACAATGAGTTC
>NCQV01116379.1:0-10366 GCA_002740545.1 Lophocereus schottii
TTGGTCAAGGCAATGTTTGCATATGGATCTTTCCAATAGTAATGTCTTATCAGTAAGAAGAACCTGTCTTTCTCTTATTTGACCCAGTGAGGAGGAATCTTCTCAGTGGCAAGGTAGTTAAATTACGGAGAGGAGCATGTGACACAACAAATATTTACTCATCAGGAAAGTTGTTAGAACATCTAATCGAGTCATCATTGTACTCCGTAAAGATCCTAGACATGTGCTCTGCAACTGAATTTTCAGAACCTTTCCTATCTTTTATTTCAATGTCAAACTCTTGGAGCAACAAAATCCATCTAATGAATCTTGGTTTAGTGTCATTCTTAGCCAATAAGTCTTTTAATATAGCATCATCAATAAACACAATCACTTTTGAACACAAAAAGGCATGGACGAAATTTATCAATTGCAAATACAATAGCTAGCAACTCTTTTTCAGTAGTTGAATACTTCTTTTGAGCATCAGTTAGAGTTCTACTAGCATAATAAATGACATGAATCATTCTATTCACCCTTTGACCCAAAATAGCCTCAATAGCAAAATCAGATGCATCACACATAATCTCAAATGGCAAAAAAAAAAATCATGGGGGTACGCAATAGGGGCTGACACCGGCAAAAGATCGAAGTTTTTCAAAAGCTTTCACACAAAACTCATCAATTGGGCAAGCTAGTTTATTAAAATCCTTAATAAATCTCCTATAGAAACTAGTATAACTAAGGAAAGATCTGACTTGCTTCATAGAAGAAGGCACAGGCAGATTAGAAATTAGATCAACCTTGACTTTATCAACCTCAAGCTCTTTTCTGGTCACTTTGTGCCCCAAAACAATCTCTTCTTGGACCATACTCTTTTCCCAACTCAAGATGACATTCACTTCTTCACATCTTTTTAGCACAGTGGATAAATTAACAAGACACGCATCAATAGAAAAATCAAAAATAGAGAAATCATCCATAAACACCTCCATGAAATTATCAATATAATAAAAAAATATGGTCATAATGCATCTTTGGAATATGGAAGGTGCATTACACAACCTAAAAGGCATTCTTCGATAGTCAAAAGTACATGTTGGGCATGTAAATGGTGTTTTCTCTTGGTCCTCTGGGTAGATAAGTATTTGTTTGTAACTAGAATATCCATCTAAAAAGCAATAAAAACTTTGTCTAGCTATTTTTTCCAAAATTTGATTAATAAATGAAAGGAAAAAAATTCCCTTCTAGTGACAGAATTCAGTTTTCTATAATCAATGCACAACCTCAATCCCGTGGTCTGTCTAGTGGGAATTAGTTCATCTCCATTATTTATAACCACAGTTATGCTAGATTTCTTAGGGACTACTTAAACTGGACTGACCCATTGACTATCAAAAATATGGTAGGTAATGCTTCCATCTAAAAGCCTAATTACCTTTTTCTGGACAACTTCTTTCATGTGGGCGTTCAGTCTATATTGCATTTTCCTAACAGGTTTAGCATCATCCCCTAAATGAATTTTGTGCATGCAAATTGTGGGACTAATCCCTTTCAAATCAGCAACTGACCACCCAGTAGCACCCTTATGATTAGACAAAACATAAATGAACTCCTTCTCTTGATCACAAGATAAAAAAGAAGATATAATGACAAGTAGGGTCTCTTTGGGGCCTAAAAACACATACTGGAGTGAATCAGGGAGAGGTTTCAACTCAAGTTTAGGTGGGGACACAATAGAAGGCAACATAGGAGAACTAGCCAATGGGGAAAAAGGTTTATAACTGGACACCCAAGAGGAAGACTCAAGATGAGGAGTGGAATCTAGCTAGATTAGAATCCTTCTCATCTACTTTACTCAATTTCGTATCCCCATAGGAAAGATAAGTTTCCAAGGAATCACTGCTTAGAAGGGTAGGCAAAGCTTCTTCAATCATTTCATCAATCATATCAACAAAGAAGCATTCAACTTCACCTTCAAACACAGGTTGAGAAGAAGTTTTGAAAATGTCAAGCCTAACCCTTATGCTCATGATCGAGACATCCATGACTCTCGACCTATGGCTAATGGTGGCAATAGCTGTGGCTAAGAAGGAATGTCCTAAAATAAGAGAGATTTGCTTAAAAGCATGACTAGGGTCCATACCCAACACAACAAAGTCAACATGAAAGAATCCTTTATCAATTTGCACCAAGACATCATCTATCCACCCCCTAGGAGTCGTAACCGACCTATAAGCAAGCTGAAGGGTACAGTTGGAAGGTTTTAGTTCACCTAATCCCAAAACTGTAAGTAAATAGAATATGGTATCAAATTAACACCATAACCCAAATCCAAAAGTGCCCTCTCAATTTTATGATTGCCAATATAACATGAGATGGTAGGGACACCAGGATCTTTGAACTCAGGTGGAGTGTCACACTTCAAAATTGAGCTCACTTGTTCACTTAAAAAAACCTTTTTAGACTTGTCATCTTTAGATTTCCTTTTAAAAGTAGACATGTCTTTAAGGAATTTAGCATAAGCCAGGATTTGTCTAATTGCTTCTAAGAGGGAAAGATTGACCTTAACTTGCTTAAAGGTTTCTAGGATGTTATCTCTTTGCTTATTTTTCTTGGAAGGGAATGGTGCATCCAAAGCCTAAGGGTAAGGACCCTTGGCTTATATGTCACAATGGAGTCATACACAACAGTAGAAGGGAATGGGTCATTCTCTTTTTCAGATTCAAGGTCACTCTTCATGGTGTTAAGTATTTCCTCTTCATCATGTTCCTTTTCACTCATCTTGTTATCAACTTCTTCACCGCTCCTAAGAACCATTACAACTTTTAATTGTTCAAATTATTACCCTTTAGGCTTCTGTATAGGATGACTGGGAAGTTTTCCTTCTTTTTGTTTACCTACAACTATGGCAAGTTGTCTAAGTTAGGTTTCTAGCATAGCTATAGATTGTAAGTACGAATCAACTATATGCATTTTAGACTCAATTTCTTGGACCTTAGAATCAACATTTTACACAATAGAAGTCAAGGTATCAAGGACAGAAATCACCCTCTCTATATCAGAGCTCCCATATGGTGCTTGATGGAAAGAGAGAGGAGTATATCTCTCGTTTTGGAAACAATGAGGGGAAGGTCTGCTAGACTGGGCATGAGGATTATCAACATTTTGAGGCCTCCATGAAAAATTAGGATGATTCCTCCAACCATGATTATAGGAATTAGAATAAGGATTGTTGGATAGAGGGAATCCTTGGGCAACATTTACTTGTTTAGTCACATAATCAGACTCACTAATGCAAGGATAGTTAATAGAAGCATGCATGGGACTAGCACAAATCGAACATGCATCATGCATAGAAGGGGCATTAGACACTTTGTTCATACACAACAATTGATTAAATATCTTACCTAAAGCATCGACTTTACTAGAAATGTAAATTAAATGTGAAACCTCATAAATCCCTCCTTTACTTCCTAGTTCCCTAGGCAAATTAGAATGTGAGGAAGTAACATACAACTGTGAATTTTCAATCAAATGTTCAAACAATATTTCCCAAGCTTCTTTGGGAGTTTTATACCAAAAACTACCACTACATGATGCATCAACCATTTGCCTATTGTGCTCGTCTAAGCCAAAGTAAAAAATTTGGACGAGTTGCCACATATGGACCTCATGGTGAGGACAAATTCGTAACAACGTTTCAAACCTTTTCCAACTTTCATGCAATTGCTCATTTTTATTATGTGAGAAAGTAGTTATAGCACGTCTTAAGGCAGTCAATTTTACCAATAGAAAAAAACTTTTTTAAGAATTCCTTTTACATTTGATCCCAAGTGATGATATTTATCTTGGTATCCAACCAAGCTTTAGCTTTATCTTTTAAAGAAAATGGGAAAAGCCACGGGCTAAGAGCATCATCGGAGATACTATTTAAGAACACAGTGGAACAAATCACTACAAATGTATCAACATACTTGAAAGAATTTTCAGACTATAGACAGGAGCATTTGGATAAGAGAATGTTTAATTTTAAATGGCTTCGTAACAATAGGCATTCGTGTTCTTATTGGTGAATCATGTGTGACGGGAGTGAAATGCTCCTTAAGTTGCTTAGGTGGTGGGGTTTATTCTTCAGCCATCTTTCTCTTAGATTCCTTTTGTCTTAGCTCTTATCTCACGAAGAGAGCACTCAATTTCAAGATTATATTATTCAAGATCTACGGATAAGGAACATCTATCATGTATATACCCACAGACAATCAAGAGAAAAGAATAAAATCACCACAATAATAACCGTCAAACAAAATAAGAAGAAAAGATAAGAAAGAGATAAGAAGGAGAAAATAAATATAAATAAACAAATAAAAGAAAGACCTAAGGGAAGGGGGATACTAAAAAAATGCAAAATAAAAAAATAAAAAGAGAAATAAAACAAAATAAAAGAGAGGGAGATTGTTAGATTAGATGCAATAAATAAAATAACATAAATAAAAGAGCTAGATTAGATTAGATTAGGTCAGAAGGGATAGGAAAAATAATTATATTCGAAGGGCGAGGGACGAATAAAAATAAAATGGTTAGATTATAAGGGATTAGGGAATGAAACAATAAAAATAAAAGGGAAGGGGGAGAAGAATAAATAAATAAAATTGTTAGATTAGCATGAAAGAAGGAAAAACAAAAGAATAAAAGAAAGAGAAAATTCAAAAATCACTATTTGTTCTCCGGCAATGGCGCCAAAAACATGATGTGGATTTGATGTTTAATTTTAAAATCCTTTTTAGTTGCAAGTGCGTAAGGTTAATTGTAGACTAGTGAGTCTAGGGGTGTCGATCCTATGAGGAAGAATAGTAATTTTAAATTTAGCCTTTCTAATTATAAAGAATTCCTCAATTGAAGACTTTGATTATCAGTAAGAATTAACAGAACAAAAGAAGAGTAAATGAGTCAAGAAAGTGGAGGGAAACCAAAAAAGAGAAAGATCTAGGATTTTATTATTTTCGACCAAAACAAACTTTGATTTTCAGCTAGCCCAGCACTGACTCTTCAATATATTTCTTGTTGAAAGTCTCCCTGATCCCATTGATAATGAGTGGAACCAACGATCGGGGTGTTGCTGAACTGTACCACATAGTTCTAGCAACAACAAAAGCTACAAAAAGACAGCAGCAACACTATGCAAAAGAACGGTGTTAATATTGCCCATACGTAATCCTTTGTATAGACGTTGAGGTGGACAGACACTAAGATGTAATAGACCTGCATCTATACCCAATATCCCTACTGCAATATGATGAGAGGCTATTCCTCGATTTCACTAGTGAGGCAAATATTGAATTATTATTTTAAATGAGGGTTCAATTTGTCTCTTGTTCAACCTAAGGTACAAGGATTAGGCCATAAATAAAACATAATTTATAATTATCAAATGAGATTATTTATCTAGTGGTTTATATTAATCATTCATTTAGACATAACTTATCTAATTTCTACCACAAATTATTCAAATTTTACAATTAAAATTTGAAGTTCATTTACATAATCATCATATTAGCCTACAAGGTCTAATATTCATTTGAGATAACAAGTTAAACTTTTGTAATCAACATGATTAAACAATAGTATTAAGATGCATGAATAGGTTAATTTCAAGTATAAATTCAAATTATGCAATGAAGAAGACAAGAATAACCCCAAAAGAAAATAGCAAAATCAATATTATTATCAAGGATAGAAATGAGTGGTTTAGTTGGCTATATTAGTAAAAACACGATTAAGTTGGTATATTTCACTTCCTATGTTTAAACTTTTGTACTCAATTATAGAAAATGCTGAAATTAAGTGTAAACTGTCAATTATGACTCACAAATGGGATGAAAAGAGAAGAGAAAAATAGATTAACAAAGCTTATTTTCTTCTAAATCCCTTAGCCCAAATGCTTTTAGTCTTACAAAAATATTGTCAACTCTCTAAAAAAATAGAAGATGGAAGATGGAAGAATACTTGGGTGCTTGAATGGGTGAATGGATCAATGAATGAGTGTGTAGATGCTTCAACCCATGGCCTCTTTTTATATTGAAAAATCAACTTCTCTTGATGCCTAAAAATTAATGAAATTTAATTTCAATTAATTCTTGGCTATTGTATTGCATAAGAAAAGGCTAGTGTTTAGCTAAAATTAATTTAATTAATTAACCTTGATTAGGTCACTTGACTCATGTGGAAAATGGGAGCACTTAGGACAGGGGCAGAGCCAGGATTCAAACCAAGGGGGGAGATTAATAATACACATAATATAGACTTTAATAGTTCTAAAAATGAAGTGCGTAGCTACTACATTCAAGAAGTGCATATTTACAAAATTAGGTTTTGCCTTTCTTGATTGAGAATTTAGAAATTAGAATTAGGGTAATTTGTGTTTATCGTAAACAAACACAAATTTGCTTAAAGTCAATGAATTTAACATAAATACACAAACAACAACCAACAAATTACCCCAATTCTAATTTCCAAATTCTCAATCAAGAAAGGCAAAATCTAATTTTTTAATTGATAAGTAAATCTCTAAATTAACCAATTATTTAACACAAATTGAATAAAAATTAGTAAACTAAACACAAACAAGGAAGTAATTATAAACAAAATTAGTCCAACTTTAAATCTTCAATCAAGAAGATAATTAGATTAAAATCCTCATTTTTCAATTCATGAATCATGAGTAATTCACTGAATTAATCAATTATTTAACATAAATCTAACTAAAATGAGTAAAATAAACATAATTATTTACAAAATAACAAAACTAAAAATAAAAATTGAGCATTTTTGAGAATTACTTCAAATTGGGATTTGGGATTTAGGAGTTAGAAGGAGAGCTGAGGAGAAGTGGAGGCGGCTGTCGGCACAATTGTCGTGCCTGTGGGTCGCTTAGTGGACGGCGGCTAACTGCAGAGAGTGAGAGAGAGAGTAAGTGGGTAGGGGCTCGCAAGAGTCGAGAGGCGAACAAAAGACGAGAGAGAGTCGAGGCGCAGCCACATAAATTAGGGAAAATAAATGTCCAAAACTCAAAAAAAAAAAAAACATACAAGGGACCGTAGAAGGAGAATAGCAACTGGCAAGAGTCGAACCCGTGACCACCTGAAATAGGGGGCAACTGACCATCTTGCTAAGCACAAGTTTGCAAAATGTATCTAAACCAATTAATATATATCTATTTTTTTTATCCATAAAAATATCCCGTATTTAATTTTTTTTCTCCCAAAAAGCTGGGGGGTCAATTGACCCCTCTTGCCCCAATGTAGCTCCACCAATGACTTGGGAGGTTGGTAGTGATGCAGGCGGTCTATTGATGCTAATTGATTGGAACTAGGCCGTAGGACTGCGGATGAAAAAGCCCATATTGAGGAAGAGGATAGGAAAAAGAGAGTTGGGCCTGGGAGGCTTATGTGGGTTAGGTGTTGGTGGGCCACTAAAATCAAACTAGGCGATAGAAAGAAAAGGAGGTCGGCAGAAAGAGAAGGAGAAGCAGTTGTTGGGTCACGATTTGGGTCGAGGGACAAGCCCAGATGGAGTAGAGAGAGAAAGCTGGGACTGTGAGGGAAGAGGATAGGATGAGGCGGTAATTGGGCTAGAATTGGGGCAGGCGAATTGAGCCAACACACAAGCCCATGCGAGTGTATCTCCTGTTCTCTTTTTTTAAAATAAAATTTTCTCTCGGCCTTGGACTGTAGCATTTGCACTTGTGGAAGTTCCGAGCAAAATTAAACAACTCCATCCAAATTCTTCTATTTCTTTTTTACTTGAAATCATATAAAATACGCATTATTTACTCATAAAAATATATTTCAAAGATCTGAAAGTAGGTAAAATAAAGGATAAAATTGTATATAAATATGAATTATCAACTGCTTTGCCAACCCCACAAAAATAAATAAGAATGATGCAATAAAAATTGATGGGAATCGAACCATTAAACTCTAATTATTAAGAACTATAACTGCAAGATCATAATGGAAAGAAGGATCTTCAATGACTAAAGAAGTTAAAGAAGATGGTACAATTACTATGACAAGTGAGATGACTAGAATCGATTTTGAATCCTCAAGACATAATGTTGATTGAAATATAAGTTTAGATAGACAAGTCATTAGGTATAAAATGGGGACTATTAGTGAGCCAATCTATGATAATGAATTAGTTAAAAATTATGACTGTGAAAATATGTTATGAAATCCCAACTACTCAATTAATGTATATCTGGAAGGATATATAGATATGAATTGTTTGCTTACATCAATGGTGGTTGTTCTATATATTTTAGAAAAAGGTCCCTATTTCTAGAATTTATGTGGAAAAAAGCCAAGAAGTATTTACAAGTAAGAATAGTTGATAATAGCAAAATGACCTATAATGAAGCCATAAAAGGATTATGCATCGAAAGAGGAGGAATCCAATACATTATACCAGTTTTATGGGCTACTAATCAACTATCCTATGATATTATTATTAGAAATAATTTTCAAAGACTATGTTTTCCGTGCACACATAAAATTAATCGAATCATAGTTACAATAAATGGCCACTTAATTCCTATTAATACATTAAATAAAGCATACACTCACTAGAAGATTAAGTTTACACACAACTAACGTGATAAGAAGATACCTATGTAACATAGCACTAATAATCTCACTACTTGAATTATCTATTAAAGAGCATATTGCTGAATAATAAGAGCAATTATGTACACAACTCTACTATTATATCCCTCTCAAATTTTGGGACAAAGATAAGACATTTTTAAAGATTACTTTCTTAAATCCGAATACTATTATCTGAGCTAAACAAATGCTGTATACACATAAGGATATCTAAGAATTTGATAAGCAAATCAAAGAACATTCAAAAAAAGGATTAACCGTGAATAGTAGGAGTCCTTACACTACTTTCATGATGAGAAATCATGCTGAAGAGAAAAGAGTAAAAGCTAGACTAGCAATCAATTACAAATGGTGATTGTTATTGTATTCCTATCACAGTAGTTATTTTCAATAGAATTCAACGAGCGACTTAGGTCTCAAAAATGGATCGGAAAAGCAGACATTGGCAAATAAAAATGTCAAAGAAATCATTCTATTGACTACTTTTAGTGCCCCTCAAAGGCATTGTGAATGGATAGTAATGCCATTTCACCTTAAAAATACACCTCCAATATTCCAAACAAGAATGGATAACACCTCCAAAGATCTTAATCATTGTTGTCCAGTTTATATCAATGATACTCTTCTCTTCTCAAAGACCATAAAGCAGTGCAAGGTCGGCATTCCAACTGTCACCGAAGTGCATTGATCATGGACTCCTAGTTATTCAAAGATTGTTTAAAATTTCAAAAAGATGTGCAAAAATATTCATATCCTTAGTTCGCGTAATGAAGGAGAAGATTTAATTTTTTAGATAGATGCTAGCAATGACCATTAGAGTATAGTATTAATAATCAAAGAAGAAGTAAAACTTCACAAATATTGTAACGAAAGTTTTAATAATGTAGAATGCAATTATCTTATGATATAAAAAGAAATTCTTACAGTCATGAGGAGAGTTGAAAAGTTCTGAATCTTTTTAGCTCAAAAATCTTTTCTTATTTGACCTGATTACAAAGGAATATTCGTTTTATGAAAAAGAATTTATCAAATATACAAGCGTGAGGGCAACTCATGCATTGACAATTATGGTTTAACAAGTTTCTTTTTCTATTGAGCATATATATGGACCGAAGAATTCTCTGACAGATAGTTTAACTCGTGAACTCACCAATGATCATCAATCATAGCAAAACTCTTACTGGAAAAGGATGAAATCCAAAATGAAATTTCATCGCAGTTAGAACTGGTTTCTCCATCTAGTATAGTCCGTACAAATACTTTAGAATTTCACGCAAAAAGTATACCACGCTTTAACTTGTTGTCCTCTGCCTGTCTAATAGTTAAAAGATTCAACATTTTAGAGTTAGAAATGAATTAGATAAGGTGTCCTCATAATATTCAAGCAAAAATAAGTTCCTATGTCTAAGAAAAACGATTTGACGATTGGTGTGCAACATGCATTAACTGCTATCATAATTGTTCCAATGATATTTAGGAATTATGGAGTATTACAATCTTGTTTCATGATAAATTTGGAGTTGGTGACGTTAGATTCCTAGCAAATTCAATCCTTCTAGATGACCCCATCATGAAAGCTTAGAAATATAGAATGGTAGCTCATCATATTGAAATCCCTAATCCAAAGCACCCATTCTTCTCAAGTTTGACTAAATTTCAAACGTATATGTTTAAAAGAATCTATTTGATTCTCACATCTCCTAGTGATCTAACAAAATTCCCAC
>NCQV01116382.1:4433-15369 GCA_002740545.1 Lophocereus schottii
CACTTCCTCCAGAAATCTGTGGTTCGGGGGAAGGTGGTTAAGGTGTCATATTTTCATGAACAAGGGGTAGGGGTCTTCTTAAAGAAGTTGAAAGCACAGGATTGGTTGGATCTTTTCACGAACACTAAGAAAGAGTATTCTGTTCCAGACTTGGCTGAGTTTTATATGAACTGTGTTGTCACCAATGGAGTGGTGACAAGCACAGTTAATGGTCATAAGGTACAATTTGATGCTGCGGAGCTAGGTGAGTTACTTGGGTGTTCTCAGAAGGTTTTGATGTATATGTGCATAAGGACAAGAGTGTCCTAGGTGATGAACGGTTGTTGGAATTGGCCCGAAAGCTAGCCCAAAAACTCCATCTGACTGAGTTCCTGTTTGTGAGAAAGGGGGAAATAATGCCTTTGCATTGACTATTGTTTTGGTCTGTGATTAAGAATATAATTCCCCGAGGACAGGGATGCAACCTTTTTGACCCCATGGACATGTGTTACGCTGATTTGTTGGATTGGAGTGAGAAAATTAACTTGCCCACAATCATGATTAGCCATATTGGGAGAATTACTAACACATCCAAGGATCATGACATGGGGCATGGGTTCTTACTGCTTCGGTGTTTGAAAATTTGGGATTCCTACAGAAGCGAGTAAGCTTTCAGGTTAGTGATGAAATTGGAAGCAATACATTAATTGGGTGTGGTTTCAAGGTGATAAAAGGCGGCCGTGCAGGTTCAGAATAGGGGCCCTAAGCACCCATTGGCCCTATTCCTAGTGAGTCTTCCACCTCAAGTGCTCTTACGTTTGATGCACTACTACAGGACCAACTTAATTTGAAGGGGAAGATAGCTGAAATGAAGCAGGTGCTAACAGAGGAAAAGGCTCTCAATGCGAAACATCACGAGGAACTCCTAAGTGCCCTCTCTGCCCTCATAGCCAAATTTACTCCTCTATCTTCCGCTACATAATCTATCCTTGTTCCCTATTTCCAACATTGATGTTTATTTTGCTTTTGAATCACTTGAATGTGTGCATGACTGGTAGTGGTTTATGAATGTTCTTCGATGGTTTATGCATTTATGCTATGCCTTTGCTTGTTGCATATGTTACATGTTTGTGCATGACTTAGATGGCCAATATCATTACTGTACCGTGCAGTTAAGTGTATCGCTGTCATTTCCTGCATTACTGCTTTGATGGTGATTGCACCCACACTGGATTCTAACTTGCAGCCTACTCACCCTTTTTGATGATGTCAAAAGGGAAAAGATTAGTATGACGTCGTTTCGATTGATTTCCCTAGTTTTAAGTTGAGCTCTTGACTCTTGCTTTCTCTTGTGTGTGTATTGAATAAACTCTTTTGGAACTAATGTATTTTGCCCTCTCATTGATGTTAACTAATAGTCATTTGGTTCGTCATCATCACAAAGGGGGAAATTGCTGACCCAATTAATGTATAAGGTTTTGATGATAACAATCCAAATGGACTAGTCAATATGATGTGCTTGAGTTGTGTGTTAAGACAGAATTTGGAAAATACTTGGAGCGGTTCAAATGGGTGTGGAGCTTCAAAGTCAATACATGTGCAGGAAGTCCAACTGATAACAAGAATCTTAGGTTTTGTATGTGCTTTATTCTTTTAGATTCTTGTTAATATGCTAATTAGAAGGTCCTTGACTCAGCGTTTACTTTGAATGATTTTTAAGTACTTCAGAACACTACCTTAAAACAGTTCTGAGAAGTCAGGCCTGTAGCATTTTAATGTCAAAAACAAAAATGAGTTTCAAGATTTTAAAATGATTTTTGACAGTCAAATTTCATGAAATAATCAGGAATAATTTTTTTCTGATGCAGGTTGAGTCTAAACAGGTTTTTCTCTTTAAAGATAATAATGAAAGATTTTATCCTGTTTTTAAACGAAGAATATTTATCAAATGGAGAGATTTTAGGGGCTTGAGAGATTTTGCCCTATTTTTAAGGGAAGAATATCAAGTGGAAAGATTTTACGGGCTTGACTGTTAGGGTTGTTGAGTGGAAGTGGTCTTCTCTTTTTCTTATTCTTGCGCCACCAGCACTTAGTGGGATAATTGTTCTTCTTTCTCACTTACACACATTCTTTTGTTTAAGTTGCCCTTTTCCCTCAGTGTTTTTCACAGTTTTTTAAGGTTTTCTTAGGGTTAAGAACTATTTTTATGAGTCAGAATTTTCTGTAAGAAAAAAACCTTAAAAGAGAGTGCTAAATTGAGTCCTCAATATTGCCATAATAGGGATTGTATTGTACCTTACATTTAGCTTGTTTAGAAGCATCCGCGTAAGATGTTGTTATCTCTTTTCCATCAGTGAAATAAAAGATTGTCCAAGTCTTGAAAGACGTTGGACGTGGTGTTTGTAACGAAGGTCTTGGGGTGGGCCAAGTTACGTGTGTGACTAAGTTATGTGTGGTGTTACAATTATAACGTGTTTGGTCCGTCTAGTGAAAGTATTGCTAAAATCCTACAGTGGTGGGTCATGGTTTTTACACCACAGTTGGGCCAGAGGTGGTTTTCCACGTAAAAATAATGTGTCTCCTTTATTATTTCTGAAATTCTTTTGTTTCTGCTTAACTCCAAATGTGCATTCCAAATAGTTTCAAACGAGTGTTCTGAAACAATTGAAAAATGTTGGAAGATACAATTCACCCCTCTCTTGCGTCCTTGTGTGATTAAATCCAACATTAGAAATATATGACAATTTTCTAACTTACCTGTTATTATCTAGCACAATATATATCTTGGTTCGAATGCTTTCATGACCAGATTGTGCTTCACTATCTCCAGTTCCAATGTCCTACTAGAATGGTTCAAGTTTGGGTTGGAGTGGATAGTGTTGGGGTTATTGTTCACAGTGTTAGCAATAGGGGTTTTGTTTGGAATATTATATCAAAACTGTTGGCATATTGATGTTTGGTTGGGAATACATGGGTAACATGAAGGAAAGACCACAGAGGAATTGTCCCAAATTGATTTTTAATTGAGATTACTCCTGAAACAGCTAGCATGTAAGCACTCATGGTTGCTATAGGGGAAATGTGGTACAAGGTGTTTAGGCAGAAGGTTGATAAATGTCCATAGCACTAGGATATGTGCTAGAGCTCCTATGCCTTCTTCCTCTACCTTGAGTAGAGGACTTACCATGACAAGGGGTGGAATCCATACCTAAAATAGTTGACAACAAATGTAAGTACAAATAATGATTGTACATATCAACAGTTTACTCATACAACATAATATGTAGAGAATACCAAGTTTTAAAATTAACACATATAATAAAAGTAAATTCATAACCAAGTGTTAAAAAACTAAGAAATGAGATACATAATGATTCATAAGCATTTAATTGTCTGGATCATCTTCATCATCAACCTCAACCCCATTGTCATCATTAACGTCTTCAAGGGGTGCACTTTCATCGACTAATGATGTATAAACAACATCATTCACAGGTTCCACAAGGGTTGTCATGCCCGTTTGTTGGTATGTAATAGGTAGAGTGCATGGCTTCCACGCTGGCCTATGGTTTGCAGACCAATTGACCCTATCCCTTGAGCGATGTGAATGTGGCATAAGGTACGCTTGTGATGTAGTGTTTAGGAAGATGAATGGACCATACTTTCTGCACCTCTTTGTGCGATGAATCTTAATAAGTTTGCCTAGTTTATAAGACATTATCCCATGATTCAATGGGGGATCAAACCACTCATAACTGAGTAGCACACATCTTTTAAGTGGTTCATGTACATACTCAATTTCGATAATATCTTTAAGCACATTATAATAATCATTTTCAATATCGCCTTCTCTAGACCCACATACACCAACACCACATTCATATGTTTTCTTCCCGGCGCTATGACTTCTTTGTGGAGTTTAAATCCATTAACTCTACACGCCACCCACATTGACACATGTCTATTAGGCTTGGCAGCCAATTGTACCAAATACCAATGTTTGTGATTATCGAATAGTTGAATGTAATGCACCTTAGGTGATATATAATGTGGTTTTGGTTAATATAATGCACAAAATTATGTCATAGTATTTATAAGGGAATAAGTTAAATTACCTACATTTGACTAAACCAATCTACAAATTGTAGTTTCAATTATGGTGTTAACATTAGGGCATGCAGTTCGTACTTGTTTTGCGAAAATTTTGTCATAATTTGTGAAGCTGGGAAATAAACTAGTGTTATAAAGGATAATCTTAATTGAAACTTACAATAGCTAAGGTAGTGTCGACCTAATATAAGGTTTAACTTCATCATAATTTACTAACATGTGAAGATGAGTAGTAATATATTTAGCATCTATGAAATACCTTATCTTTCCTTCCCAATAGCGGTCTTTTGTGGTTTAAACACATACAAAGTTGGGAAATGATTATTATCTTCATCGCCATCCTCATTTCTACAACATCTAGTGCGCATGGAGGGCACACTAGAGATAAAATAATAGGAGGCAAAGAACATCCTTTCAGCTTTTACATAAGCTTCTGTGATTGAGCCTTCAGTAGGACACGCATGTTCTTTTATCTTTTTCTTCAATCGGCCGAAGCACCTAACAAAATAATATTAAGTAATACTTGCAAGTCATTACATAGTTTAGTTTTTTTAAAATCCATTTTCATCAAATCTATTTTACGTCTCAAATGGATACATCTATTGGTATTGTACATGACTACCCAGTTGTGCCTCTTTTGCCAAGTGCACTAGCAAGTGCTCCATGACATGAAAGAAGCTTGGAGGAAATATCATATCCAACTTATACAGAGTCATGGCAATGTTTTGTTATACTTCCTTAAGCACATCCCCTCGCAGTGTTGTTTTATATAAGTTCTTACAGAACTGACTTATCTCAATGAGAGATTTCAACATATCATCTGAAAAAGCACCAAATGCAATGGGTAAAAGAATCTTCATAAACACATGACAATCATGACTTTTCTTATTGTTAAACTTTGTATCATTAGGGTCTATAATATTCCTCAAATGGGAGTGATATCCATCATGCATTTGAAGTTTCTTTACTCATTCACACAACTCTCTTCCTTTATCTATAGGAAGAACAAACTTCACTTTTGATTTAACTGTTTTGCCATTAAGGTCTGGCTGCATATGTGATTCTTCTCTTTCGCGTATATCTGCAACATCCACTCTTGATTTGACATTGTCCTTTGTTTTTTCATGAACATCCTTGATAGTGTTAATGATGTCTTCAAAAAATTTCTTCTCTACGTACATCGCATCTAAATTATGGTGGAGCAATTGGTGTTGTCAGTAAGGCAACTCTCAAAATATGCTATCTTCATCCAGTTATGCTTATTTTCCATATTTGGGTATCTAAAAGTCATCATTTGTGGTTGCCATTAGGTAGTGGTCTACCTTAGCATAGAGTTAATCCCCAAATATACGGCACAGAGGACCCCCCCGTAATAATTCTGTCTCTTCTAAATGAAGTTCTATTTCTTCTAAATGCATAATTCCTTGGCAAGAAACACCGATGACAATCAAGCCATGAGAATTTATCATCATTCTTCAGTCTTAAAGCCTTTTATTGTTTCACATTCTGGACATGCTAATTAACCGTTAGTACTCTGCCCAGATAGCATTCTATAAGTCGGGAAATCATTGATAGCCCACATAAGTGCAACGTTCAATTAAAATGTATGACTCAGAGATATGTCATACATTTCAATTCTAACATCCCATAATTACTTCAACTCATCAATAAGAGGTTGTAAATATACATCTATTTTATTCTTGGTATTTTTAGGGTTAGGGATTACGCAAGTGAGGAGCATAAGTAGTGTGGTCATACATATTTCAGGACGAAGGTTATAAGGTGTAACTAGTCCTGGACAAATGAAATAAAATCTTGAAGACTAAATGTAAGGACTAAATTGTAACACCCTGTGTGTGGTTTAACGGATTTTATGCGACCACGTATATCACAAAGGTGCACCTTCTTTTTTGGGAAATCCACTTTTAAGAACTTCACTGTTAAACGTGCTTGCCATGGAGAAATCGTATGATGGATAACCTCCTGGGAAGTTTCCAACGGAGCGTGTGAGAGAGGACGAAGCACACCAGTAAGGCCTGTAGTGATTTGCGGGGTCAGTTGACAATCCTAAAACCTATTCTTGGTAACTCTTCCAGCCCAGGAGGGAGCCGGGGCATTGCAGATAGTATCAGAGTTGAGCTATGACCCTGAACTGCGCTAGTAGACAGGAGAGCCCTAAGTAGTTAACTAGTGGGGCAAAGATACTGGAATAGTCCATTGGTCAAAAAGACTTGTAAGTTGGTCAGTCAATGAGGCACAACGAGGACACTGTGTGCTTCAAGTGGGGGAGATTGTACTACTCCGTGTATGGTTTAACGGATTTGATGCGACTACTTATATCACCAAAGGTGTACCTTCCTTTTTGGGAAGCCTGCTCTTAAGAACTTCACAGTTAAACGTGCTTGCTATTGAGAAATCTTATGATATGTGACATCTTGGAAAGTTTTCCAGGGCACATGTGAGTGAGGACAAAGCACGTTGGAAAGGCTTATGGTGATTTGTGGGGTCATCGAGATAATCCTTAAAGTTATTATTGGTGATTGTTCGCGACCCAGGGAAGGGGTTGGGGCGTTACGAAAATCCATCAGCACATAAGTCAAGCCTAACATTTCGTGGCTCTACATCAAAATTAGGGTACTTATTACAGAAATGTTTCTATGGTGCCCCATCTGATGGATGACATAAAACTCTGTCCTCACACCTATGTTTATAATATCATCTTATGTACTTTGCAGTGTTTCTTGATGCATACAACCTCTGAAGTTGAGGTTTTAATAGCAAGTAATGCAACCTTGTATATGATGATTCATTTCGATTCCCTTATTGTAACCTTTACCTCTCACATCTTGAATTCCCAGAAAACTTGCATGCATTAAGGTTTGAGTTCTCTTTAAAGAATAGTATGCAATCTTTACGGTAACAATCAATGTATATCACTTCGTTACTGAGATCTTGAACAACCTTCTTCATATGTCCATAGTTATTTGGCACACGATTGTTAGGTGGACACATATCTTTTATTAATTGAACAATTTCATTGAAATAGTTTTGCGGCATGCTATAATCAGACTTAATGCTCAACAACCTCATAGTAGCTAAGAGCTCACTATAAGGCTTATTGAGCAGCTTAAACCATGTTATAGAATGGCTCTTGGCAAGTGCTTGGCTTTTCATCCCTTACATGTGGATTTGCCAATATAGCATCACTAACCATGTACTTCATACGATTTATGTAGGATTCATTGTATCCATAATTAATATGACTTGAACCGTAGACGTCTGGCATTTCACTAGTTGAACACCCAAAATCATATTATTGAGGTTTTACCTCTCCATGGCTTATCCAATACCAATATCCTCTCATAAAACACTTATACATATGGTACATCTTTACCTCATTAGGTGTTAAGTACACTCTATTTTTGCATTTGGCATACAGACATCTATACCTCCCCTAACTTTGAAACTCTACCTATTTCCATGAAAATTAATCAAATTGATTTACTCTATTTAGAAATTCTTGCGTATAACCATTATGATTAGGCAATAATCTTTTTTACATCCACTAATAATGCGGAGGGCCAGGGGTGGATTTATGTGGGAGGGAGGGGTGTCCATGGACACCCCTAACCCAACAAAAATTCTAATGAGCTTATTTGAAGCCTATATCAATATTATGGGTGGACACCCCTAAATTAAACCCAAAAAATAATAAATTGCTAAATAGTGAGGCCTGGCTGCGAACCGTGAAAACGCGGTCCAATACTTCAATCTTCAGTCCATCCGGCTATGAGGCCATCCAAAAACTGATTTCATTTAAATCAAAAAAATAAAATGACAAATTTACCCTTACCAATGGGGAGGCTTCTTGGAGGTTTCCCGTGGTTTGCCTGCCGCAGCTCTCAATCTCCAAGACTCTAACCCTTCGACTCTCAGTCTCTCACCCTCCCCCTGGTCCCTCTTGCTCTCATGCTCACTCGCTCAGACTAAGCTGCCCCACACACCCACTGTGAAGTGTTAAACGGCAGCAAACACTTTGTCACACTCGACAGTCTACAGTGCATAGGTTAGAATTTCAGATTTTGGTCTGTTCGTTAGGGTTTCGATTAGAGTCATTTGCCAATCTCAATTACTTCTAATTGCTTTTTCTGAACTTATGTTGTATAGATGGCGATTGATTAATGAATTTTTCAACGCCAAGTATGTACTTCGAGTTCAACTCCGAAAATCAGATTTGATTTGTTTTTGCGAAATTACAAAATTCTCTTTCTTTTTGGTTAATTTTTCATGCCTAGATTTGAATGTTTGATAATTTGATTGTGGTCTTTCTGGAGAAATTAGATTGTGTCATGATTTAAATGGAAAGTTAGGTTTGGTTAGTTTATGAATCATGATTTAAATGATTTAGATTGTGCCATGATTGTGGTCTTTCTTGTCTGAAAATTAGGTTTGGTTAGTTCATGATAAGTGCTTGATTGCTTGCAAGTTGCTTTACTGCTTGTTATAATATTATGTCATTAGCTCATCTCTTTATTTGAAGTAATGTGTTGCTTGTTTTAACTAAGTGAGCTTAATTTCTAAGGTTCATGTTCTTTTTTTTATGTTTCAGTTTTACATGGATCGATCCAATTCTATTTTAAGATTTGAAAAGGAAACAACCTGAAAAAGGCAATGCGAGTGGTAGTGGAGTTGGTTTCAATATTAATGAGTGTCAAAGAGATGGCGGAAATGATGGTGAATTTAATATTCATAGCAAAAGTAGAGGTAATGAACCAAGTGGGGGTCAATCTTCTAGAGGAAGTGAGTTTAATTTGAGTACTCTCCCAATGGATCCTGGGTTGAGAAAAATGATTTTAGATTATCCTCCCAATCTATAAGATGGAATAAGAAGATATTACATCGCTAATGGGTCAATCCAGCCTTGTACTCATAAGTTTCCACAAAAATGAATTGGAGAAGGTTGCGTCATTTTAATCCTTCTTGGTTTGACAAGTATGAGATTTGATTAGAATATAGCATACATAAAGATGCTGCCTTTTGTTTATGTTGCTACTTGTTTGCTAATGTTAGATAAAATCAAAGTGGATGGGGTTTTCAACTTGGAATAAACTCGACTCATTTGACAATCATGTTGGCTATTTGAATAGTGTTCACAACAAAGGTTTAAGGGATTATGAAAATTTAAGGAGGCCAAGACAATCCATAAAAGTTGCTTTGGATAGGCTTGATGAAGAAACTAGAAAGAAATATTGAGTTCATTTGAATACTTCTATTTCTTACTTAAGATACTTGTTATGTCAAGGTTTACCTTTTTGTGGTCATGATGAATCTGAGGAATAAGAAAATAGAGGGAATTTTCTTGAACTTGTGAAGTTTTCTACAAATTTGAATGAACATAGCTAGTGTTGTGTTGGATAATGCTCCCAAAAGTGAGAAATTAGTGTCACATTTTATCCAAAAGGATATTGTGCATGCTGCTACTAAAGAAACACTAAATGCCATCATGGAAGAATTTAAAGATGATGTCTTCGGTTTATTAGTTGATGAGTCTGGAGATGTATCTCAAAAAGAGCAAATGGGTGTCGTTCTTTATTTTGTGAATAAAATAGGAATCGTCAAGGAATGGTTCGTTGGTGTTGTACATGTTCAAGACACTTCTTCTTTATCTTTAAAAGCTGGAATTGACTCTTTATTGGCACAACATAGTTTGAGTTTGTCGAGAGTGCATTCTCAGCTTATGATGGGGCAGGTAATATGCAAGGTAAACTCAATGGGCTTAAGACGTTGATGTTAAATGAGAATAAATGTGCCTATTCGATTCATTATTTTTCTCATCAACTTCAGCTTACATTAGTAGCTCTTGCAAGGGACAGTAATTATGTTGGAGATCTTTTTGATGAAATTGGTAAACTTTTAAGTGTTGGGGGACTTCTTGTAAACGACATGATCTTTTGCGTGAGAAACAAGCTGAAAGAGTTAAGGAGGCATTAAAGAATGATGAGATTGAAACTAGGTGTGGGTTAAATCAACAACTTGCTCCTATAAGGGCCGGTGATGCAAGCTAGGGATCTCACTATAAATGACTACTAAATTTGAGTCTATTGTTTGATTCTATAATGGATGTACTTAAGCTTATTGAAGTTGAAGGGGAGGCCTCAACTATAAAGAATGATGCTACTTCGCGAATAGCTTATTTAAGTTCCTTCAATTTTTCTTTAACTCTTCAATTAATGTTGAACATTTTGGGGATCACACATCATCATTGACAAGCTTTGCAGAGAAAGGATCAAAATATTACAAATGCTATAAACTTGTCTAAGTGACAAGGAAGTCATTGGAATCGATAAGAAATGATAAGTGTGACTCTCTCATGGATAAACACGTACATTTTGTGGAAAACATAAGATTTCTATTCCAAACACAGATGATAAATAGGTCCTTCCAAGGACACCACAACGTAATGTCGAGGGGCGTACTTATCAGTTTCATTATTAAGTGGAAGTGTTCTACATAGTTGTCGATCTCCATCTTGAAGAGCTTAGACGTCGCTTCAATAAGACTAACACCGAGCTTCTTACGTACATGCCTTGCTTAAGTCCATGTGATTAATTTAGTGCTTTTGACCAGTTTAAGTTGATCAAATTGGCGCAATTTTATCCTAATGATTTCTCTGGTTTTGAGGTTACAACACTTGAACATCAACTTGCCAATTATATTCTTGATGTGCAATCTGATGAAGCTTTTTAGGACTTGAAAGAGCTTGGTGATCTTTGTAGAGTAATGGTGGGGACAGAGAAAGACATTACCTATCCATTGGTGTTTAGGCTATTGAAGTTGGCATTGATAC